>JAUZSX010225760.1:0-15707 GCA_034780655.1 Idiosepius hallami
CATTATGGCCTTAATAAAACTTTATATTTATTATCAATAATCCTATGATGCTTTAGAAGAACTACAATTTTAAATTAAAATCAAAAATATATAGAACCACCACCATAAAGCTAAAAGCAGAAGTCGGGAATTGGAAGGTAATTGATTAAATTGTAAGATTAAATGCTTTCATAAAAAGATACAAGTTACAATGAACCCAATCGACCACCAAGTAAAAACCTGTTAGTATAAATATATGAGCATATTTGGCGATCCAAAAATACTTATATCACCTAGACACACAACTAAATTCTACTGCAAAAAAAAGCAAGTAAAAAAGATATTTGAACAGAAAAAATATCTTCAATAAGAACACCTATATTATAAATATATATATAGTTAGGCAGCAAATGATTATTTAAACAAAATTCCTTGAACTCAAGCAAAATTCTTCTTTTGAGAATTTCTTAAAAGGATCTCTTTAAGTCTCTTGACCACCCTCGTTGTATTAAGGGTCAGATTTTTAAGGAATATGATGCAAAAGTTATTGAGAAAACTAAACAATATTATAGCTAATACCAACGTTTCGGAAAGTTCCTTTATCAGGACATATTTATTATCATTTGTTTGTTTTTTTAATATAAAGTTTCCATACGGTATTATGATCCAGGCTTGAAATTTGGGATTTAGTTTATTCGGACTTTTTTTCTCATCTTCATTGTTAAGCATAAATCAATTTATTATTGGAATAGAAGGAATAACAATTAAGGTTTTCTTTTCCTTGATTACAAAGAGATGATTTTTGGATTTGATTCAAAACCAAAAATAATTTAAAAAAAAAAAAAAAACTAAAAAAAAAAAATCTATTTTTTCTTTAAGCAAACAAAAGGAATTAAATATTTTGTTGTGTTGTTAACTAAAGAATCATTATCAACATCTAATTATTGATTGAATGGTTTGTTCACTCTTTCACTTTAAGACAACAACTCACAAATCCAACTAGAGTAATTTACAACTTCTTTTAGAGCTGAAAACCCGCACATTAATTAGCACCAAGGTCTTTTGGTATTTTTAGAATATCTATTTGGCTATACTCTTCAAAGAGAATAAATAAAATTTAATAATTACAAAATATTACATACTAAATAAAACTGTTATTTATTATCTATATTATATGATGCTTCAGAAGAACTATAATATATATATTTATATATATATTTATGCAGACATACTCTTTTCTTTGCATAAATAATTCATATGAATTTTTATTATCTTATCTTGTTTCTGCCTCTTTAAGTGCTTTTATTAAATTATAAATTCCATCTTTTTCAAAATCTCTCACGACAAATGTAAACCACACACACACACACACTGCAATTTTTGGACGATTTTCCCCATTTTTATTACTTTTATCATTCCAATATTTTTGATGATTAATCTATTAACCTTCTTCAGATGATCAGACTCGGAAACTTTCACGTGACGATCGGAAGCTTTTACGGTATATCAACTTTTTATTTAATCTTGCCAACAGATAAAATTCAAAAAGAACCATCTGAGTTATAGATTAAGAACTACAGAAAAAGATTGAAGTTGAACTGAATGAAGCTTATAATACAAAAGTATCAGAATTATCTATGTCCTGTGACAACATTTAACTGTTAAGCATTCATTATTTGGTAAAATGAATTACAGAAAACAATGAAATTATGTACAAGTACAAAAATATTAAAGTTTTCCTATTAACAAATCAAATTTTATCATTTAGTTTATAAAAATACATAATGATTGGTAATTTTTTAAAAGGGAAGGTTACTTTTAATTTACGGGCCCCCCAACATATAAATGAATAAAATAAAAATTTAAAAAAAAAAGACAATGAAAATGGATTAATTCAGCTTCTAAAATGGGTGACCATAACCTCTAAAACCTAAAAGTTAGAGGTTAAACAACAGAAGACACTTATCTTACCTGTGAGTTGATCTTCTGCAAAATGTAAAACAAAAACATTGCAAACAAATAAATATATAAATAAAAGAAATACTGAATGTGACTTAAGTAATGCCATTTTATTTCCATATCATATAATGTTAATTTCATTTCTATTTTATAAATAAAGTTTTTTGAAGCGTATGGTAGCAAGAATATTAGCTGAATATTTAAAATTTTATATTTTATATAAAATTTAAAGAAATATTCAGCGTCCAAACTGTTTTAGACGCTGAGCATTTGAAATCTGTTTTTTTGTATGTATACATGAGTAAATGTAAATTGTTTAGGATTTATCTATAACATTTCCATATATAATATTAAAATTAATTTTACCTTCTTAATTTATTACATCTCTAGTATTCAGGATGTTTTTGTTTTGATAATTTTTAAACTAATATAAAGGTTTTAGTTTGGTTGTTTTTGTTTTGGAAGGAACATGGTTGGGCTTGTTAGATTATATTTTAGTAAGCAAGTCTATCTCTTTCAAAAAGGATAGGAAATCAGTTGCGTTTGTTTTGTTAAAGAGTTCCTTTAGGTTAGATGTGTGGTAGTATTTCATAATTGCACATAATCAGTGCAGTTTAATTGTACATGTTTGATGGTAAGTGGTTCCTGGCATGCTCGTAAAAAGAAAAAGTTACAGAAATCGCAGTGACAGCATCTGAAGAACAAGCCTGTTGTAGGAGCATCGTTACGACCGTGTTTCCCAGGGAGTAGACATAATTCATTTGGAATATTTAAAAAGAAAAATCTATTTACAACATTAATTAAAAGATTAAAAAGAGCTAACAATAATTAGCATTACTTCATCTCAATGGGTTATTTTCCTATTTCAACTTATATCTATCGCTTTTAATGTCTTCATTTGAAATTGAGATATTTTTTTTTCTTTTTTTCAAATATCTTACTTTAATTATTCTGATGAAACTAAGGTGAAAGTTCTAAATTAAAAAGTTTACGAGTTAAAATTAAGACATTGGAAGAAAAAAAAAATCAGTTTTCTAAAATACATTTTCAAAAACTGATTAAATAAACAAAAAAACGAATGATCAAAAATAAATTATAATTAGGCTTTCACAAATCACAAAATAAACAAATGTTATTAAAAACAATTAATGACAAATAAAGAATAAGTTTTATTAGAAATTGAATAATAAAAACATCAACCAAAAATCAAATAACATTAAATGAAAATTTATAATACAACATATTTTTCTCTATTTCTTTTAAAAAAAAGAAAACATTTTGAAAATTCAACCAAAAATAATGAAAAATTTTTGTCAAAAACTTTTTACCTTTGAAAAATTCTCGAATCATTTCTGAGTTAATAACAAAAAAATATAAAAACTCTTAAATTTTGAAAAAAAAAAAAGAAAGATTTCTATTAAATAGTTTAATTTTAACAACAATTTTGAGAAACTAATGACTTTCTAAAATGGGTACTATTTCAGAAAATATTTCAGAAAAATCGTCCACAAAAATAAATTAAAAAATAACTATGGAAACCACTTTACATTGCATTTATAGCTTGCTGAAATTACTCTTTTTTTTTTTTTACCTAACACCAATCGAACCAGTTTGCATTTTTCATTAATTCTGTATCTTTAATCTTTCCGTCAGTGTAAATAGTTTATCACTTTAACTGGATTAAAGCATCATCTCCAATAATTCTACACATAGTAATTGTTATATCCAATTGAAGTGTTACTTAAAATCAAATCTTTATCAATACACTGTTTTTTTCTAATTGTTTAACTGTAGCACTAAAACATTGAAAAGAAACATTTTTTGTCATAAGACAAAATAGTTCTGACAAACAAATATTTTCTTAAATTTGAAAAAAAACAAAAAACCATGAAATTAATGACAAAAAAAAATTATAGAGAGAAATTCTCTAACCAAATTTGAAATGAAAACAGTGTGCCATGAAAAAGTAAAAAATAAAGAATTGTTATTTTGTTTTAAAAAGAATGCCATTAAAAATAAATGTGTAATAATTTCCCTTTTACCCAGAAATAGTTTAACACTTGTCCAGTGATGATTAAAAGGAAAAGACTGATAACATTTCAGCCTGGTTTCAATCCTAGCGAAAGGAAGACTTATTTGCAAAGCTGTACCAATGAGCTGTAGATGTTGAAACAGGTTTGTGTGTACAGATTGAAATTTTATATATTTATTTATTTATTAGTTAAGTGAAGACACGGAGTCAACAGCCGTCGGCAACTGCCAGTTTCTCGCTTACACAGTCATCAGGCTTTGACTCAGTGTCTACACTTAACTAATATACACACTCTATCACTGATATTGAGCACTAACTATAAATTTAAGCAATCTTATCACTTAGATTAATATTTTTTTTCTTTTTTCATTTATTTATATTAGATCATATTCTGTAGAGAAAATTTGCCTATATTTTAGAGCTTAATATCAGCAATAGAGCATGTACAGTAGATGAACATACAGTCAGCAGCCTTCAGTGACTGTCAGTCAAGAAACTAGTAGTCACTACAAGCCATTGACTGTGTCTATGCTTATCTACTATAGGTCGTACTGCTCAATATTCTAGCTATGGACTCTCCCCACACACCAATAATGCTCAAGAAAATGACAAGTCAACACCATTAAAATAATTATCATTACAAATATACATATGTGTCAAATTCTTAAAAAAGAGCCTGCCAGAATATATTTCATGTGAAGTTTGGGGTTACCTATGTTTAGAGTGACGGGAAGACCAACAGTATTTTTGTGGTACTGTAATGTGTTCAATATTAATGAATAGAGAGATTGTATCATGTGTATATTACTTCTCGGCTTTTATGATGAAATGTCTGATTAACGTAACTAATGCGAGTTATGAGAGTTCATCTCAGAAATTCAGATGAAGAAACAAAATAGTTTGAAACAGACAAATGCCATCGTGCAATAACAACATGCTTTGTGAATGCAATATCATTAATGTCTTTTATAAAGAATTCCTGAGAGCACTTATTTCAGGGAAAATTAAGTTTTTGTAGATCAGAACAAAACTAATGATTGACAATATGCTTTTATTAAACAATATGCTTGTCACATCCCTAGTTATTAGGGCTGTGACAATACTTTTAATAAAATCATATTGTCATGGCCCTCGTGATCACTAGGGCTGTGACAATATTCTTTTGACAGACTTGTCATTTCCCCAGTTATTGCGGCTGTGACAAGAATATTTTTAATAAAAGTATGTTGTCATGGACCTACTAATAACTACAGAATTAAAAGAAATGGTAAAATTGAAAAATAGTCAATTAGCGAAAAGAATATTCTTTGATAAAATCATATTGTCACAGCCCTAGTCATTACTGACAATACAGTTGTTCAAATTCTTCTTGAGCTGGCTAAATATACAAATTCTAGGTCATTAGGATCTTGTAGTATTACATGAGAATATTGTCCAGAAGAGCTCACTTGAGATTTAATATAAAGGGTTAAGGTTTTCTGCAAATATGAAATCATAATTTTTCAGAATAAATGCTTTCAGTATAATCCATAAACATGCAGTTGAAACAAAACAATTGTTAAAACATGCAACATAAAAAAAGGTAGAAAAAGAAATCTTCAACAGAGCAAGGTTAAAAAAAGTTATAATTGCGACATGCATTAGAAGAAGAAGAAAGAATATTAAAAAAAAAGGTGTTTTGTAGCTGTCTGCTTTTTTTGCCACTGATGGGAAACCATCCTTTCCTTTTCTTATTTGCACGGCCAGCATGCAATGAAGAGCCCTGCTCATGCAAGTAGAATGGTAAGGAAACTCAATGTATAATTTTTGTTATACACTTTAGCTAGCTACATACCTGGCTGTCGTTTGGATGTCATTGTCAACTGACAAGTGGATACGGCACGTCCATTTGCATCCTGTGCTGACTGCACTTCACCAGTTGAAACTAAATGGAACCAATAACTAATGCATTGCAATGGAACTCCTTATGCGCTACACCTTAAACATTTCTTCGAGGTACTTTCTGTTCAGGTGGTGCAAAGGTCCCAGCACGGGTAGAAGGAAGGGACAGGGTTCCGGCTTATTCAATAAGTAATGTATATAATTTTAGAGTAAGGAAAGAAAACTCCCTGAGGCTAGAGCAGTCCCACCCTCTTTAGCATGCAGAGCAAACATGCCTCCACAATCGAAGATGGAGGGGGAGGGCCCACTTGAACAGACACGAAGATCTTATCTTTTTCAAATTATTCGAACTTCTACTCTAATCTTCATTTGTTATTACTGCAACTTTTTGACCAATGTGCTATTTGCCTTTTAATAGGTATTACTTGAATTCAGGAACCTTTATGTCAGACTTAAGAGCCTTTTAAAAACTAGTTTCATAATGCCTGCCACTGTGTCACAAGGCCTGCCCCTGTGGGGAGCAGTGTCACAAGGCCCGCCCCTGTGGGGAGCAGTGTCACAAGGCCCGTCCCTTTGTGTCACAATGCCTGTCTCTTTGGTTGCTTTGCAATTCTACAAGGGTTTTAAAGTTTGACATATGAATGCAGAATAAGGCCAAAGAACACATCAGCTGAAATGTTGATTAATTTAAAACAAAGATGAAAGCAGAAGCCAATATAATACTAAATACTTTAATATATATATTTATATATATATATATAAGATCATACATAGAGGAACACTGTATATCTGATCTTTTATAATATTCTCTGAAAATATCTATTCTTTATACACTCACACGGGCACATTCAGACAAGTTTCATTGAAAATAATTGTGTGCATATATATATATATATATATATATATATATATATACGTACACACACACACACAATTTTTGTTTATCTGAATTTTATTCCTAGATCTCAGAAAGAGGGGAAATTTTAGTTTTACATTATTTACAACCAGAAATTGGACAATAGCTTTGTTATTAACTTTTCTTGAACATGTATATCTTTTATGATAGCCACAAAAAATACACATAATAAACATCTACTCATCATTATATATATATATATATATATATATATATATATAAAATGCACCCACAAACCCAGAAGTTAGTTAACAGAAGGTAAATTATAATTTTCATTAATCATTGTAAACAAATAAATAATTGCCAACCACAAAACAAGGTTATTATTTATGAAAACACATTTCCTTGCATTGTATTTGGGTTTTATAGTTTTATTTGATTACAATGAACAGGATGAAAAAAATCCAAATACATACATTAAATATATATATATATATATATATATATATATAATGTCATGCCAGTGATAGAGTATATATAGTTGGCACAAATATTAGGTCAATGACTTTTTGGTGACAGTTGGTTTTTTTTTTTTTTACTTATGTAAGTAATCATCTGAATGAAAAGGTTCTTGGTCTGATGATCACATAGTTAAGATACCAAGTCAGTAAAGGCTGTAGGCTCAGTGTAGCGTGTGTGCGCGCATGTGTATGTTTGTGTGTGTGTGTGTGTGCGTGCATGTGCGGTTGTGTGTGTAAGTGTTATTGAATTCAGTAAGCAGTCAGAGAATTCCGATAATTATATATTTGAACTATGTGGTAACAACTGCTAGAATGCTGTTTTTATATCTTTTTTTTTTCTTTTTGCTTTTTTTTTTTTATCTATCTCTGAAAAAGTTTAAAAAAAAAAAATAATAATGATTTATCCATCTGGTAACTGTGTGTTTTATGTCATATCAACCTCTTTTGGTCATTTAATGCCAGGAACAACCATTTCTTGATAAACAGTCTTTTGTCCACACATAGCTTTATAAAAAACATAACGTGCACTATTTAACACATAGCTGGAGGGAAAGTGGGGATTCATACCTTTCTCTAGGGTAGGAGTCCAAATGTGAACATACATGCAAGGACTGGGTTTCGAACTCATGATTCCACTGCCTATCCACTGTCCCATATTGACCTCTCCTCCACAGGAGGATTTCAGAGCCCAAGCTTTTACCAATGCTCCACCCTCGCTGCTAATTTAATATGAATATCCATATTCTATTGTTTTAGTTTTTTTGGGGTTTTTTTTAATATTCATTTTTCTTACACGCTATCAGGATTAATTTCCTATTTTTCTAATATAAATACCTTATAAACGTGGGATATTCTTGTAGAGTTATTAAATGGCAAAGGATAAGTCAAACTATGGATTATCAAAGCAATACTTGCTTTGAGTTGGAATGGCAAAGAGTTATATCAACTACAGTGCCACCCAGACGCAGAATGCATCTTGCGGCTCCCTTTCCCCTAAAAAGGTCACACACCCCCAACATGCTGTATTCTTTGATCAAAGACCTTATATACAAATAGAGAGATAGATAAAAAGAGAGATGGATTGATAGATTTCTGTATATTTCAAGTTTGATAATGATTTTCTAGTCAATTATAACAATTAATTAATTTGGTAATGATTTGAATAACTAAAGATCTGTGAAGCCAAGGAGCCTTGGACCCTTCCGCAATTGTGGGTTCTACAAGGGCCCTAAGTACAGCCTTGATCAACTTAAAAAAAAAAAAAAAAATAGCTGCCCTTTTTTTTTCTTTTAAACGGGAAACTTATTCAGTGAATTTGAAGAACTATTTTTCGGACTGTTGTCCTCATTCTTATGTTTATATACACAACGTTTTGGCTAATAAACCCTTTGGACGTCTTCAGGTAATCTTTCTCAGGAAACTTAGTCATAATCAGGAGTTCATACCAGAGAGGTGTTAAATATGTTTGTTTAGAAGTGTTGAATACGTGGTTTTTTTAAATTTTTATTTTGAGTAAATATAAAAATAAGGATGGGGACAACAGTCGGAAAAATAGTTCTTCAAAATATCAAGCCTCATTCCAAGGATTATGAAAAATGAATTAGTGAAGTTGATTGAGTATTGCTCAATTTTGTTTAACGGTATATCAACTTTTGGGGTCATTTAATATAGAGAACAATTATTCTTATAAAAAAATCATTATTTTGCCAACAAATTGTTTTGAATAATATTAATCGCACAGTTTAATCAATATCTGAGAAGCATCTGAATAAGATTTAACCAATATCTGGAAAGCTGGAAAATACTCGTTTTTTTCTAATGAATCCGAATTTAATAGATGGACTAGGATTTTTGTAATAGAACTAAAAGTATCGCCCGGCTTTGCCCGGCGCTAAGGACTTGCCAATATTTTTTTTTTCATTTAATTTTTTAATTCAAAAACGGTTTTCATATCTTCTCAGTGTTTAAAAAAATTATAAAGCAAGAACCACCTATTCTAAAATGCTTTAATGATTTTTACGGTCAAGTTGCATTGGAGACAACAGTTTCTGTCAGATCAACGAAGTCAAGCTATGTCGAGCCTGGCCAGTAGTTATATGGGTCACTATTTAAGAATACCAGTGTTCACAGTACAATTCCATATTTTCTTCTGAAAATATAGCGTCTACTTAATCTAGCTATGTAAATGTGCATAAATTCAAAACCGGATGTAGAACCCGTTCAAATGCGATTAGAGTTTTAATATGTATATAATATATAATATGTATAATATATACTGTCTTATTAAATAGACATTTTTGAATGGGTAGCGTAACTGGTGATTGGTGACATCAGGATTTTTTTTTTTTTTGACCTATCAACCTCTGACATCAGGATTGTTCTTGAAAAATCTATTTGAAAATATATAAAAAGGGAGATTGTTTTGACTTAAGAACAGTCCAGTCAACCGAAAGCAACACATCATCGAGACCAGTGGGTAACAAAAGGTCAGCCTGTACACTCATGACTCTACACCAAGAACTTTTAAACTTGTAAACCATAACAAAAACCCGAGTGAGAAGAATGTGTATTCAGACACACACACACAAAACATGTTGAAAGGTAAAATAAAAAGTCTTTTTCATTTCTTCTAAATGTTGTGTATTGATTATTATTTTTATTTTTGAGATGAGGCATCATAATTTAGGAATTGACTTTATTATTCGGATTTCTGTCTTCATCTTGGTAATTTTGACGTTTCTACACTGAAGACGGCCTGAGGTAAACTAGGCCAAAACGTAGTGTAAAAACATCTAAATTACCAAGATTAGGACAGAAGTCCGAATAATAAAATCAATTTCTAAAGTTGTGTTTCAAGTCACATTTTTCTCTATGAATTAATTTATTTTATTTGAATCAAGGCAACATGGATTTTGGCCGTGATATTATATTTTTATTACAACTGCTTCACACAACCTTCCTTTCATTAAAGTTAGGACCAAGAATTCAACAAGGGAACATAGTCTTTTAGTGCTCTTTGTTCAAAGGGGGTCCAGGGTCTTAGGTCACATCTTTCAATGCAAAATAACTGCACAGCAAAAGCCATGGTTATGTCGGAATATCATTGAATCTACAATAATTATTTAAGAAATACAAAATTTGGGTATATACGTAAACACATTTTTTTTAGTCATGCAAAATCATTTGACCAGGCAAGTGAGTGACTTATCAAATGTTTCATTTTTTTTGGTCCCCCAATTTATCGGAGAGGGACCACTGTTTTCAGTGGCATGCATGTATGTGTTTGTCTGGTCTATTGCCAGATAACTGTCCATTACTTTTTTCTGAAATTTTTCCCACACATTTTATTTTTATAAGTAGATGTGCATAATAAAAAAAATTTATGACAAAAATTCTCGTTGCATCCCCAGAGGCCTAAAATGGATCAAAAATATCCCAAAATGACCAAAAAATGACACTTTAATGACCCATAACTTTTGATCCCTCCATTAGATTTTTCTGAAACTTGGCCAAAATGTGGAAGGAATTGTCCAAAATGTAAATTCAGTTTTTCTGAATGTGACAAAATTCTGGTTTCACATGCTTCCTTGGTACTCAAACAACTAACCTATATCTACACAACAAAACTTACTTCAAAACTAAATAGCAACTCACACAACACATGAGCCCCCCCCTCACACGACACGTTGTTGGTATAAGCTAAAGTAGCATTTTTTAAATATTTCACTAGTTTTTATCATATATCATTGATTATTGAAATTGTAATTTTTCTTCTCTTTTAGGTCTAGTAATTATTTTAGAAAATGGAAACTATATCTATATAGTCTTATAAGAAACGCCAAATTTTTTTTTAAAAAGTCGACCTACAAGTCTAAGTGTTTGTTTGTTTGTTTGTTTTAAGACCACTCCAAAGAATCAACACCCCAAAAGCAAACAGCATAATTACCAAGAAAAAAAAAAACGAAAAAATAGCCAGAGAAAGCAAAAGCAAGACATATTCACAATGAATAAAACTTCATAAATTTCAATACCTATTTTTGAATTCTATGATTTTTCTATGAGAACAAAAGAGTTGTTCACATGATGAATCAAAAGGCAGCCCACCACCAATAGAAAAACAAACACCGCTAACAAAGACAACTAAAGGAGAAAGAACGAAAGAAAAAAAGCCCGGAAAAACTGTTCCATCAGAAGCCCCTATAATCCCAACTTGTAAATATAAGATATTAAATGTGTATGTGCATGCATAAACAGAAGCATGTTACAACTTATTGATTTTTCAGTGATTCTTAGCATTCTATTAGAATGTCACCATTTGTATGTTCATAATTAATTAAAAATTAATAAAACATCAACTATACATGCTCTTTCACTGATATGGAGTTTTCTATCAATAAATACAGCAAACAATTATATAAATTAATGCAGAATAATAGTCTCTACCCAGGTTTCACCATCAGGATCCTCAGGAGAATGTTTTTTTTGTTTTTTTTTTTACATGGGTCTTACATTATGGAAAATCAGAATTGTTTGTATATTTGTGCTATTATCATATCTGTGCTGTTTATACCACATGGGGGCGTTGTACAATTAAAAAAAAAAGGTGGAAAAAAACTTGAATTAAGCTATGAACTTGTTTTACTGAATGATTTTAGTATTTTCAAATGAATGTTCGGTAAAAATTTTGTGATAATGTTAATAAAATTTAGATTATTTGAGCTTTTGTTCATATCTTGATTCTTATCCAATGTTTCTCTATTTTACTGAGATGAAGCTTAATATTAGTAGTGTTTAGATTATTCAGAGTTTTGTTTCCATCTTCATTCTTATATACACAAGGTTTCTTTATTAATGTAAATTTCTGAGATAAAGCCTGATAATTAGTATTCTTTAGTGTATTTGGACTTTTGTTCCCATCTTATTAGAGACACAATGGTTATTTTATTTTAATGCGAATGTTTATTATTGTGTATACTTTATTCCAATTATCTCTTTTAAGAGCTTTTCATCATTTACTTTAATGTGTAAAGTAATACAAAATATTTAGCAAATATTTAATATTTTTTGCCTCTTAATAAACTTTCAAAAGAGACAACCATTTCTGACACATAATTATAAATTATTATATATGATTATCAGAGAATGTTAAAAGCATATTTGTATATGTTATTCATACATCTGGGTGGGGAGGTGTGTAACAAAAATAAATATTTTGAAAAAAAAACAAAAAAACAACAGAATATGGATGTTATTCAATAAGGGCAACCCTATATTGTTTTGGTTCACTGAAAGCCTCATCAGGGCATATAAACGTTAATGAAAATTCCAAATCTCACAAGCATAAAAATTTAAATATGTTGTGGCCTCAGAAAAGATTTTGAAATAAAACCAAAAGAAAAAAAAATGTTAGTATATAAAAAACAGCATTTTAAAGTTGTTAGTGCAACATTCAAATAGTAAACTGTTATCTATATGTGAAACTAAACAAAAAAAAAAATGGAATATATATTTAGTATTTTTTGTTTTACTAAATACACTACTAGAAACCCAAATAATAGGAACATGTGATCTATTATGATTATTATAATGTATTTATTAAAGACTTTAGGAACACACTATGTGGGCACACATATGTGTGTGTGTGTGTGTGAAGTCGTTATAAATTTATTCTAAGAGTTATATCCTAATCTTCAGACAGTTACATCTCATAAAGGTTTAACAGAGTTTCATTATTTGAGCCATGTTGTATAAGGTTTATTAATTATGGATTTCTTGGTAATAAATATTTGAATTCACAATAGTAAGCAGTCAATCATCCTTCTATTCTATTGCTGAATATCCTTGTGTCACTTGTTAATGCCTAACAAAGCATTGTGACAAAGAATGAGATCCCACTTTCCAAGAGAAGAAGAGAGAGAAAAATGGACCAGTCAGTAAGTGACCAGATGTTTAGACCAGTCTCGACATATGGTCAAGTCACGTTGGAGACACTGGCTCCTGTCAGATCACTAAAGTTAAGCAACGTAGAGCCTGTTCAGAACTAGGATGACCACTCAGGAATATTAGGTACTGCTGTTTGTAGCATGATTAGTCGAATACAATAAGCATTCGAACTGAAAAACCTTCGCTCTCCCCCAGCCTCACAACAACCGGCCATGCAAGCCAACAACATCCTTGGTTAGAGTTATCCCGAGGAATGAGAACTTGAAATCTTAGAATAATCTCAGATTGTGAAAAACTATAAAGACAGGTAGACTAATCCAAATTCAAACAGGTGAGAAGAGGTCTTTGTGCTCAACAACAACAACAACCATCATAACTCTACAAAACTGACTCATCAATAAAAATGAGATCATTTTCCAAGGATATTAAGAAAAAAAACATTTTTTTTTTAAATCCCCAGATTTAATAAAAAATATTTAAAATGAGAAATTCTAAATAAACCAATTGATTTCCCTAAGTCTCCAAAATGAAACATTACAACTTTTGATTCTCACAACTAAACACTTGTTGAATATATTTCTAAATTTTACAAATATAATGCTTCAAGTGCAATGAATATCATATTTATTTGGTAGAGCACCAAACAAAGTTGGACCAAGGCCATTTTTATGTGCTCTATAAACCTGGGCTTTTTTAATTCAGTGTTGCCCCTCACCCAGATGAGTTTCCCTCCTGAGTAAAAAAGCTCCATCTGCCCAAAGCAGCTAAAGTGAATGTAAGGGTTTTGACTGTGGTCTCAACTCATGTCTATTTTACCAATGCTCCACTGCCACTGCCCATGCAATGAATATTTCTCATTCCATTTATAGTCTCTAAATCTAATGCTTTGGATATCATCAAAATACAAGGCTGAGGATGAAAGCACAATATTTTAGAAAAATGATATTCACTATTTGTACTTTTTTCATTCAAATAAACATTTTAGACTTGAACCCTTCTCCTGTTATCTTAAAAAAAAAACGGCTTTAAACTTAACAGACAAATTCACTTTTTATTCTAGTCAATTCTGATTTATATTTAAACCCTTTCTTTTACCTCATAAAAATAGATCTGAATCTTACAGTCAATATTTTTCTTTGTATAAATAACACCTTTTGGTGCTACAATCCCCACAAGTCATCAGTGCTATAACTCCATGCCCTTAAAAGGTTTCGGGCCTATAAAAAAATACAGCAAACCTTTTCAGTGGCTGGCCCGACCAAATGCTATGAAACATTCAACCTGTGCGAGAATTGAACGATCTGCCACCTGAGCTTCATTGTTTTTAAAGAGAAAATGTGGCATATTTGATGTTGCTAGTTGGGGGTGGGTGGTTAGTAAGACAATCCCAAATCAAAACTGATTTACACTTAAACCCTTGTTTATTATGCTTAAAAATGGCTTTAAATATAACAGATTATCTTTCTTTGGTTAAAAGCCATGTTATTTTAGACTTGAACCGTTTTAGTTATTCAAATCCAGTGCCGTGCTTAGCCACATAGCGGTCCTGACACAAAATACGCCTAGCGGCCCATTTGCCTCAGAAAGGCAACTTGCACACCCACAACATATTATAGGCTTTGATCAAAGTCTCTCATATATATATATATATAGATATATATATATATAGATATATATATATATATAGATATATATATATATAGATATATATAGATATATAGATATATATATTATATCTTTTCTAATTCTTTTTCCGTTATCCGTAAAATAATTCTGTGCTTCAATTTCTTATTGATTTCTATTACGTTTCTTTTTTTCACATTGTATTTTCTGCTTTTTTTGCATTCAACAATCATTTGTTTTCTTCTTATCATTAAATATTACTTTTAATGTATTTTCATTATATTTATTACACACACACACACATATATATATATATTGGAATTTACCTTTCATTATTCATTGATAATGCAGCGATATCAACTCTTAATACAACTCTTTAGAGATGTTAGCAAAACTCTCTAGAAATGTAGGCGGAATAAAAACGTTTATTCTTAAATGTAATGTTTCTTAAATGAATCAATTAAAAATCAATTCACTTTAATTTAATTACATGAAAATATTTGAAATAAAAGAAATATAAAAAATAACTAAACACAATTATTGACAAATATTCAGTAAAAAAAAAATCTACAAGAATTCAAGATCAAATTTTAAAAAAAATTCTCCTTAACACAAAAGCGATTTTTTTTCTTTTATTAAAGTGGAAGATTCATTCAATAACGAATTTTCAGAATCGATCATTGTAATTCTCAGAAGGTTGTCTCAGAATTCATAGAACAATTATTAATAGGGTTGTGACAATATTCTTTTTAAAATATGCTTTATTTTCTCTTAATATGCTGGAAATATTCTTCAAGAATATGCCTAAAAATATGCTTTTATTTCTAGGGAATATTCTTTTTTAAAGAATATGTTTTCTGTTAAAAGCATATTCTTTTTATTTTTTTCAGAATATGCTTTTAACAAAAAGCAT
>JAUZSX010225870.1:0-12500 GCA_034780655.1 Idiosepius hallami
AAAATTAAATCGTTTTCCAATAATGCCCCTTGCAAAATATTCTCTCAGGTAAGGGACGCTAAAATAAGATTCTACCGAAATTGCTTACAACAAAAGCCTTGAATTCCGTTTTAATTAAAGCTAAGGGAGATTTTGTGTTGCAAACTAAGTTTTTAGAGACAGGATTTGGTGAACAAATTAAACTCAAGAAAGTTAATCGAGGTAGGTCAAGTCAAGTCAGGTTGTCGCCCCGACACCGGACTGAAAACCGTCAGGTCCAGGTATATGTGCGCTAATTTAAAGCCCTCAATGATTTAACATTGTGCTAAATAAAAATAAAATAATAACAACAATGATAATGATAATAACAAAAAAATAATAATGGATACCCGAGTTATTTCTTTTTGGTGGCTTTTTACACTATACCGTCAATTTCTCAGAAATTCATTTGGGTCATTTCTAATTTTACACCGTCTAGAATTAGATAAATACTTTCACTTTTTTTTTAATTCCATTTTCATCTGATGGAGGAACTATGCAAACGGCGAGAGAAAGGGACACTTATTTTCGCGAATTATTAATTGTATAAAACAAGAATACCCTTTCTAAAAAAAATTATAATAATTTTAAAAAAATCAAATTTATTTACTCAATTCAAAAAAGAAAATAATACTCATTCGGAAAAAATAATTTAAACTTTTTATAAAAAAATCATAATTCTTAATTATTTTCATAATAATTGTATTATTTTCATAGTAATTATTATTTTTGTTTAATAAATTTTGTTATTTTCATAATAATGAGTTCTGTTAAATAAATTAATTCAATATTTTCATATTAATTATGTCTGTTCGTTTACTTTATTTATTCATTTCAAAATTCTCATCGAACGTGAAACAGATTCTAGACGGTGTAAAATTAGATATGACCCAAATGGATTAATGTCCCTTTTCTGATAGATTGACGACACAGTAAAATAAAAGCCACCTTCTTTTTTACAAATAAATAACATTGAAACTGTAAACTGATACAAAATGACTTTTTAAAATTATTTTACAACAGAAAAAAATGTATAAGAAGCAAAGAATTAATAAGGAATTTGATTTTTAAATATATTTATTTTCATATTTAAAAAAAATGAGATTTATCTTTAGGTAAAACGGGGGAAATGATTAAAAAAATCTTTCTGTTCAGGAGAACATAAGCTATAAGATGACCGTGAACATTCAAAAGCTTTTGGGCTCTGGTATCGTACACGACGAGCCGGTCAAATCCCTGTCGAAACCATTGCTTCTGCTTTTAAGTTGTCTCGGACAAATAGGGATCGTTAACTCATCTAGGTGAAGGGCAACAACAGTCAACACTGATTATTACAAAAGCCCAGATTGGAGTAGAGTAGTGAGTGGGTACCTTAAAATGGCCTTATTCCTAACGTGGGTTTTTCAACCAAGTAAATACCGTTAAAACGGTGTTTGCGCCAATTAAGCGTTTTCAGAAATCACCGAGCTATATCGGGCACTAAAATACAAATTTGCCAATTTTTTTTTATCCCGTAAATAATTATTTAAAAAATTGAAAACTTCAGTGGCCGCTGCTGCTGCTATATAAATTGTAAAACAATAAAACATTTGAAGAAAATATAATTTAAAAAAAGATTTGCCGTTCGATTTTTTTTTATTTTTCATCCTGGTATTTTAGAGAGTGAAATTTGTCGTCGAAAAACACATAATTTTTTTTTCTTAAAAAAGTCATAAGCTGTCGATTCTCTGTATCTTTGAAGAAATAAAACGAATATAACTTTTTTTTTCTTTTGAAAAATATTTTCCTCCATTTTAGTGACATTATTTAAAAAAAAAAAAAACAAGTTATAATTATTCCATGTGAGTTTTTTATTTGAAAGTTTAGTATTTTTTTGTCGAAGACCAACGCGTTTTTTGGGTTGTGTAAAAATGGAATGGATAAAACGAAATTAAGGGGCAAATAATCGACATTTGAATTAAAACCATAGACGGGAGAGTATGAAAGTCTGAAATTGAGGGATGTTTGCATACATGGGTTAGAGGTTTAGGGTCAAAAGTCTGCAGTTTTCTATTTTTTTCGATTACTTTTTTTAGTATTATCGATAACGAATGAATTAATTACCCGAAATCATAACCATAACCCTCCCCTTCTATCATTTAAAAAATTCTATATTATTTCGTCATTTGGTTAATTCGAATTATTTGCGCTTTACTTTCATATTTCGATTTATCCATTCCATTTTTCACACAACCCAAAAACGAGTTGGTCTTCGACAAATTTACTGAAAGTTTAAAACTGATAATTAGATTTATAAATCATTATTATTTTTTTTAATTATAAAGAAACAATTTAAATTTTTACGCAAGTTTTTAATACCCATAATGCAATGCAATATTTTTGTAAGAAAGCAGACGACTCCATGTCAATCAATCACACACGACGATATTGTGAAGACATAACATCTTTTTTTAGAGGTTCGTTCTTTTCATTTGGATTTGTTTACTGACAGGACTTGCGAATTAAGTAAATTTTTTATATTTCTGAAAGTTGTAGATTAATTTTCTTTGAAAAATCCTTACAAAAATATTCTTAAAAATGGAAATTAAAAAAAAGAAAAAAGCCTGTCACCCGCTGTAAATATTGCTTGCTTCTTGATTTTCAAATTCAATTGAATTTCTTGTCATTTTTTTGTACACAATTTTTCTTAACCCTTTCAACCCAAAAGGGTCGATATACCGGCCCTGAGGAATTAAAGCAAAATAATACACACCAATATTTTGACCCTATTCCTCTAATATAACACCTCTGAGTGACTACTTGGCAATTTTGATAAGTTAGAGTCAAAAGTTTAAATAACTTTTCGGGTGTTGAATATTGCTTTTTGTTTTTAAGATATTGATTGCTAAATTCGAATATAAACAGGTTTTCTGAACATTCATTCAAATAATGATAATCAATCAGATAAAAAAAAAAAAATGCACAACTTATTAAGTGTATATTTTTAAACCAGGCAGCGACGGTGGAGAAAAGCTTGGGTTTTGAAAATGTATTTTAGCTGCCTCGGGAGAGTATTTCATCTAGGTGAAAGGCAATAACACTGATTTCAAGCTCTGCTGCCAGTTGTTGCGGGTTCTGTGGTTCGATCCTCCTTCACTGGGTGCGTGCATGTTTAGGTTGTCTATCTGATGCACATCAGATACTGCACCATTGCGCTAAGGTAAAATACCGAATCCCCAACTAGTCATAGCCACGTTTGACTGCAGATGATTATTATTGTGGATCTCACACCAATCACCAGGTACAATCGCACCCAGTGATTAGTGGTTATTATTATATGATGAAGTTTACTTTAGATTTGTTCATGAAATAGGGTAAGCCAAGACCAGAGTACGGTCTTGAGTAAGCACCCTAACTAGGTAACCAGAACCATAACTAAATATTTATTGGTCAGCCAATAAAAGCAAACGAGTCAATCTAAAGCATTCAGGGGTCTACTCGTCTTCATTACCCTTGACATACTCACCATGCATCATGTACGTATCTCATTTCTTCTTTATCACAACTTTAGCTCACACTGACCATTATGCCCTCACGACTATAAATAACATAGTCACAGTGCCATGCTTAGCCACTTAGCTAAAGTTGACACCCTAAAAAGGGAAATAACCTTTTTATTTATGAGAATTCAAAAACCAATAGACATAAAATCTAAACACTTTAATATTTACAGCATTATTAAATCCTTTTAGTCTTATGGTAAATGAAAAAGCTTTAGACCAAATATAAACAATTTAATTAGTTTTGGTCTTCTATAATATTTAATAAAAAAAAAGGTTTATTGCTGCACCAATACATATATTTTGAATTGAATGTTTTGTTCGTGTATGGAAGCATTTTTTTAAAGAAAAAATTAAAAACAAAGATAGATTATTTCATGTACAGAATTTTATTTCCAGTCTTTCATAGAAATTAAATCCGTGAGGGATACAACATCTGAAACAAAAAAACAAAAACAATGGAGTTAGATGAAGAGAAAAAAAAAGTTGTACTGCAAGTTTCTTAAAACAGGAACAACATTTTAATTTAATTCTTTTATAAGTGGATAGAAAACACAATTACCAAAGTTTATTTTTTTAAAACAAATCTCTTTATAAGTGAAATAATTTAATTTGACCAGAATATCAGAAATGTTAAATAAGTATTTCAAATATTTAACCTATAAAAAAAGTGGAAGGGGCAAAGGGAATTCTTTAGCCCAGTGAATATACAGAGATGAAAAATACAGACTAAAAACAAAATATACATACAACTCTGATACGTCTGCCAATGGCCCTGGCAGGCAAGTTTTTCCTGAATTTAGCACGGACAGCTCCACTGTTTCCATGGGGACGAGTTACCTTACCCCAAATAATACGGATGTGACTGGTATCTTTTGTGCCAGGAACATTAGTTTTCCTACAAAAATAAAATACCAATATAAACATGATGATACTTAATTGATATATCAATAATTAACAGAATACCAATAAAAATTAATTCATACATGTGCTAATGTAAACATATTTATTTCAAGGTAAATAATTGTAGATTTATTGTCAAAGGAGTTCTTAAGATTGGTTCCAATGCTATTTCTATCCTACCAGACAAACTAAATTTTTTGTCCAATGTATCATTAGGGCCGTGACAATATTCTTAATAAGTACTGTCAATAACCAACTAATAACAGATTATAAATGGCAAATCACAAAATAATCAAGTAACGACAAGATATTTTTAAAATAAAAGCATAAAAATCATGCAATATAAGTGCATATGTAAAAATAGTTTTCTATTCACATAAATATACACGTGTAATGTTAACATATGCACTAAGATAATTATTAAGAAATAATTCAAAATAGAAATAATGAAAGTAATAATTCAATTGTTCATCGGTTGAAAACATAAATATCATTACAATCACTTGATTACAGACTCACTTAACTGTTTCTAATCCATAAATGAATTTAAGGCATGCAGAATACATAAGATTTGAAGACAATCTAAATTAAATCAATATTTAAAAAAAACTTTACTAAATAGAAAAAATGAAGTTGATTTCTGATTCAAAATATAAAACAAAAATAACCCAAATGTTGAGTATTGACATTTCAATTTATGTAAAACCTACTTGTACATATCTTAGTGAAAAATAATATTGTTTAGGTTTCAGTTTAGACACATGAAGATTGTTACATGTTTAGACTTTTGGGAATCAGTGTTGTTCTTCATCCAGAAGAGTTATCCTAAAAATAATGAGCCTTATCTCCCATAGCCAACTAAAAAGTAAATATCCAATGGTTTTGACTTGGACTTAAACTTGTAAAATTCCTGAGCCAAAATTTCTACTTCTCTTATTTCAATGCTTAATATAATTAACAGAAAAGTTAGTTTCATACAGTTGTAGTTTCAAGTTGGTTTGGTTTACTAGAATTTGATAACCTTCTTTAAAGTCGCAATTTTCTGCATCAAGCAAATTCAAAGTTTATAATCACTGCCTTTAACTTAGGCAATGAATAAAAACTTACTAGAGTATACCACTGATATATGAAAACAAGCTTTCAAAAAAAAATTACTAATTTTGTTTGAACATAAAAAGTAATACCAAACAAATTAGAATGGTACAAATGTTTCAATGTTCATTTTACTATTGCACTAACCACATACCAATCAAAAACAGACATCTTGATAGGAGACTGAATCTAGTGCAGGAGAAGCAAAAAATATTTGAATCCTTTTGGTAAATATCAAATTAAAAACTGGTATCAATAGCGAATATAAATAGATTAAAATTTATTAGAACTGAACAAAACCAAAAATGTTTTGCAGTCTATAAAAATAATCAAGGATATTCAATTACTATTTCTGTCCACTTACCTTTTAGCTTTGTAAACATAGGCACATTTTTTGCCAAGATAAAAATCTGTTTCTTTTCTATCTAAAACACCATCAATTTTCAAAAGAGCAGTATGTTCATATTGGTTCCTTAAACCACGCTTGTAGCCAGTGAAGACAGCTTTAGCGTAAAGCCTAAAACAAAAATACATAAGAGAATTTGGTTAGAAATTCATTAAATTCAAGCTTCTACAAATGATTAACAAACTGAATTTTAATTGAAATTTGTAAAAATGTTTTGTGACCATAAAAAAGTTGATTGTCAATGTTATATTACTTTGACAAAAAATAATTTATAAGGTTTTTAATTTAAAATATTTCATAAAAAGAATCCATCCTCTTCTTAAACAGTTTTATTTGCAGTTTAAAAAATATATCAAGATTATTAAGTATTAATAAATTAAATAAAATAAAATTAAAGCTAAAAATGTAAAAAAAATCATAAGAGTTAATTTAATTCAAGTATTAAAAGTCATTTGGCCATTATTGGTTACTTTAGAATTTTTTTTCTCTTTTTTTAGTTTTTGAATAATTTTGTCAAATTGTAAAAATAAAAACTCAAGTTAATGATCTTCCAGTTTCTTTCAGAATTTAAATTACATTTTAAAAGAAATGGAGTTAGGAGACATTTGTGTTATTTTCTTTTATTGTTAGATGTTGCTACTTAATATTAATAATTTAAATGTGAGTTTACTTTTTTGAATGAAGAAAAAATATAGAAAAGTGGAAAGAGTCCTGATTTTTGGCTTTTGAAAAATCAATACAAAATGGAGAGTCATGTGAAACAAGAACTTATAGAAATGATAGATTCCAAATAGTTTCAATAAAAACAAACTGAAGTGCGGTGATAAAATTAACAATATCTGATAATCTGGATTTAAGATTGCTGAAGTCTAGCATAAACTAAAAAAATATTTTCCATGTTAAATAAGTTTATAATTACGATTCAAAAATCGAAAACACGTGGGTAAAAAAAAAAAGTTTTTAAAACCCAGATTTAAAACTTCTAAAATTTATACAATATGAATGAACTTTACAATTTGGTACCGTTTAAACCTTTGAATCCAGACTTATTAATATTACCAAGTAATCGCTTAGATCAGTTATATTAGAGAAACTAAACAAAGCCAAAATTTGTGTCTTTTTCGCCTTATATTGTCATGGCCGATATAACAGGCTTTTAGAGTTCAAAAGAGTAAAGCAAAAGTTACTATTAAGCACGTTCACTCGGTCCATACAAGAGCTAGACATGCTGCATGAAAGATTTTATTCTTTTTTTAATCCTAAAATAAATTCAGTATCATCAATTATTCTCGAAGTAAATGAAATTTAGTTGATTAAACCATTGAACCCTAAAGGGCTAATATATCGGCCCTGTGAACATAAGACAAAAAAAAAGTCATCAATATTTTGACTCATATGTTGTTGCTTGACTATAACGGTTCTTTGTGACTACTTGGTAAAGTTAGGATTCAAAGGATAATATGAATCATTGGAAAATGGGTGCTTCTGTAGAACCAGCAAATAGAGAAATATTTTTTTTTACTCAGGGAGTTAGCACCGGTTGTAAGACAGCAATTTGATTGGCTAGGGTTAGGGTTTAGATTAACACTTTTTAGTTCATTTCATTAGCCAATCTAATTGCTGTCTTATAACCGGTGCAAATTCCCCGAGCAAAAAAAATATTCCGACCAAATTTCTCTATTTGCTTACTCTTTCTGCGTGTGTAAGGACCGTTAAAATAAAAAAATGTTTTAATTTAGATTTTAAATACAGTTACTATAGGTTTAAATCTTACGAGAGCAAACTGAAATTGACAACCAATTTCGGGGTTTATGAAAAATACAAAAATTAAGACAACAAAACATTCTCTTACCTGCCAGGGGGTGGTCTCCTGGAAACTTGTCGTGTTGGGGCTGCAGTTTTTGTTGCACCTTCCGACATGATCGTAATTTGTCTGACAAAACAAAAAAATAAAATAAACGTTAATAGAAATTAAAAATAAAAAAATAAGTTTCACCACGTGTAAATCAGGGTTACCAAACGAGAAAAAGTACAAAGGCCAAAAGAATAAAAATAGAAAAATACAATTTGGTAGAATCTTATTTTAGCGTCCCTTACCCGCGATTTAATTTTAAATAGTGGGTTTTGGGTTAGGGTGTTTATTTTTTTCATTTGTCGGAATCTATTTTATCCGTGTTTAAAACTCATAAAACTAAGCAATATTGCGCAGCATCCAGCCAAATTCATTTTCCTTACAACTCTGGCGCCACAAAAACTGTCATGTATGATTATTGGAATAGAGTTTTAGATGTTAAATACTCCGCGAAGTAAAATAAATACTAAGCGAGTGACTTGCCCTTGTCAAAATATTTTCTGGAGTAAGGGACGCTAAATTAAGATTCTACCCTTAGATTTACTTCAGGTTAAAAATAACCAAATTATTGACAATAATTAAATAATAGAAAGTAATATTGAAAAATTAAGAAAAAGGAATTTCGAAGCTAATTTGGTGTTTTAAGAGGCAATATTATTTAAACTCGCTTAAAAGAAAAAAAAATCTGACAACCCTGATAGTTATCCTTAAAAACAATAAAAAAACAAACTGGCACAAAAAGTGGAAATTTTATTTTTTTTTATTTTAGAAAGAGAATATTCAAATGCAATTTTAATAGCTAATTATTTAAATGTTGAAAGTTATAGAAATTTAAATATTCTTTGTTAGTCCTTTTAACTTTAAAAATATTCATTCAAGTTTAAAAGCTCGTATTATTTCGAGTGAAAATAAATGGCGTGTCTCGTTAGTTTTACTTCAAATTAAGTTTTTAATCCTGTATTTTTAGAAATACAGTCCATACAAAAGTCCCCCCCTTTAAGACGTTAATATTTAAAAACTAAATATATTTCAATGAACTAAATTAAAGAAAAGGAAACAGAATCCATGACCATGCTTGAAAAGTGTTATTCATTATGGAAGGTTTAAACATTTAATTCGGAAATTATACTGTGAAATTTAATCAGAAAGCTAATAATTATCAAGATTAGTTGAAAAATATTAACTCGATTAATCTAGAAAAAAAATTAAGAGGATAAATTCAAACCGTAAAAGACTTTGATACTTTTAATTCAATAATACGTGGCTACAGAAATTTTAATGTCGGATTATTTGGAAAGCGTGTTTGAGAATAAATCTATAAAAAAAATCAAGAATGTTTAAAGGCATCTGCTATTAAAATACAACTTAAAATGAACTAAAATACATATTAAATAAAAATCCACAACAATTATTAACATAAACTTAAAATAAACTTGTAAAAAATAAATTTTTAACGATCAATATCAAGTCTTGATACATACCTGCTTCGTATCTCAAGCGGAAAAGGATGTGAAGGGAATTATGGGAAGTAATATTTTTTCTAACTTCAGCGACTGAGAGCGACACTCCTTAGCAACGGCTTCATATGCCTTAGTTACCACGTGTTTGGATTCTCAAAACAAGTGCACGCACGCTAAAGAAAAAGATAATTAATTAATTATTAAAAACAACTAGAAAAATGGAATCTTTGTTAAAAGATGAAGATTGCAGGTAAATCTAGATTTTTATTCCAATAAAAGAGAGTTTGCAACTTACATTAATTTTTCTTATTCTGAATATGAAAAATAAAGTTGTTTTTTTTTTAAATATTAAAATGGGCAAAAAATGTTACGATTTTTTATTAGTTCTTTTTTGCAGTTAACAAATTATGAATATTTTTTTCAATATTTTTTTTAATTTGAGAACATTTTTTTTCTATAACTACTATCAGTTTTTATATCATTGGATTTTTAAATGTAAGATTTATGATGGTTTGTTTGAGGTTTCGTGTTTTGCTTTGATTGGTGTGTTGTGTGGTGGTGGTGGTGGTCTGAAGTTGTGTCTGTTTGTGGTGGTGGTGGTGGTGTTTGGTGTGCGTGTGGATGTGCACTCTTTTTCGTCCGGGCCCCCTTTGGGTGTTTTTTTTTTTTTTTTGTTTGTTTTTTTTGTATCAAACTTTTTGTTTAAGTAGATAAAAATCGTTATTGATAACTTTTTTTGTACACGTAGTTTTTTTTTACTAACACCAAATGCACTCACGTCACGTGTAAACTCAACTCAGACCATAACTGGAAACTGGAGGGACTGGGAAGGGTATTAGTTCTTAATGGTATTAGTCCAAATGTGAATGTAAATGGAACTCCTGGGATTCAAACAAACTGACGTACGATTCTTAAGTCTGACTGCGACTGTTGTTGCTGTTGCTGCTGCTGCAAGTGCTCTCTGCAGGCAGAGACCACTGACGACAGCTCTATGTCGCTGACGCTGCGGCGCTGCCTGCTTGTGTCTATTCAGGATAGGGAATGAAAAAAGATGAAAAAAGTTTGTTTCAATGTTTTATTATAGAGATAAAAATATGAAACTTCCATATTCTACTCTTCATTTTTTTTTTCAAAAAATTTTTATAAACCTTTTACACTGATTCTACATATTTGCAGAAAGTTCAAAGTTTGTGTTCCAAGAATATTTTAGCTAACATTTATTTTAAATTCCCAACTCAAGCCGTGGGGGGGGGATGTCAGTGAATTAATTAGCATTTTGGATTTTGCACTAGTTCAAATCCCAGTCATTCCATTTGCATTATTCACATCCAGACTAACACCATTGAGAAAGGTATAAATCCCCAATATTCACTCCAGCCATGAGTTGAATAACTTAACTTTTGTAAAATAATTAAGATGTAATGAATGCAAATAAAAGATGTTTGATTATAAAAAAAATGATCATTCCCGGCATTAAATGACCGACAAAGTGAAATAGATCAAGTGTGATGAGTGATTTATTTCACCGCAGAAGAAGAGGGGGTGGGAAAGAAAAGACAGTAGAGTTTTGCAACAAATTAGTAATGTTGCTTACAACATGTCTTCTCTTATAACAGAATAGGAACAGGTAATAATAGCAGTAACAGTAATAACAAGACTAACTTGTTAACTAACCGACCATAACTAACCAGCAGAGAGCCTGGTTTTAAACATACCAACTCTCGTCTGGAACGAGACTTGGGTGTCTATTTAATCAAGCATGAAATAGACATCCAGTTTCCCAGTTAAACAAACTGCAGTTCCATGTCCTTACGACAGCCCTTTTCTTCCCCGCCCCACTCTCGGTAAGTCTATTTTACAATTTTCACACAAGTCAAACTATTACTTTAGATTCTTCCCCAAAGTTAAAGATAATTATATGATGTAAGACTGCAAAACGGTTTTATAAGAGAAAATGATTGCTCTAATGCTCTCAACTATTCAAAATAGCTATCAATATTAATTTAGCGATGGTGGTATAGCCATTCAATGAATAATGGCCCATTCATTGATAAAAGCTTGGATTCCTGGAATCGTGTTACAAGAGTTCAAATCTCAGTAAAAACATTGCCAATACCTTAAGTTGCCTCAGGCAGATGGGGATTTTGTTAACTTGGCTGGAAGGGAAACAACAGTCCAGTCAACCCTGATTGCAAAAACGAGCACTTAAAAAGGGCCTTGTTGTGCCTAACTTGGGTTTGTGCTCTCGCGACTAAATAATGTATGTAAATGTAACAAGACATATCTCCTGTGGGTAGGGATGCCATAGAACCTAGAAATCTAGTGAATTTGGGGTAATGTTAAATTAAAGTGTAATTTTGACTGTCGGCTTTTTTTGAAAATGAAGCAAGTAAGTTTTGGGAGGGGAACTCTCCTCTCCCAGAAGCAACTGGGGAAGTGGTGGGGCTGGGGTATTGGTAAAAGCTTGATTTCTGGAATCGTATTATTACGAGTTCAAATGCTAGTCAAAACTATACATTAACCCTTTAAACCCTAAAGAACTGTTATATCGGCCCTGGCGACTCAAGGCAAAAGAAGACACACGCACTTATATTTTAACGTCCACCTTTGGACACTGACTTAGCAATATTACCAAGTAGTCACTCAGAGCTGTTCTATTAAAGAAAAATATTTGGTTCGAAATGTCAGTGTGTCTATTTTTGTCTTTGGTTATTAAGGCCGATATATCAACCCCTTAGGGGTTAAAGTAAGAATATCACAGAATCTATAACACACTCCTTTGTTTTTCAATCAATTTTTTAAAAAGGTTTTGATTTCGCAGGGCATTTTTAGTTTTAGATTGATGGGTAGGTGTCGTCAAGTTTTGGTTACGATGATCAATTATTCAGTTATCCAAAAACAAAAACAAAAAGAGTAAGGCGAGAAAAAAGATGGTTTAATTAAAAGGAGATAAAAGTCGCGATTTCACCAATACACATACATATAATCATCAGCGGTCACTCGCGGTCGAGTATGACTGTCCTCCTTTTGAGAGGACGCCTGTGCGTGATGTGTTTTAACTTGGGGAGACTGATGCACCTGCAGTCACCACACGGACCCTTGGCTAAGGATGGCTTTGTTCCATGGCATAGATAACCACGACGACTTGAGACCATCCTCTGTTGCAGCCTTCAAACGCCTTCAATGCCGTTGTGTCATTGTAGACACATACACCGTTGAGGTCTTGCACT
>JAUZSX010225980.1:0-31281 GCA_034780655.1 Idiosepius hallami
GTTCGGCCAAATTTCTCCATTTGCTTGTTCTGCAAAAGCGTCGAAAGTTCTTGTGATGGAATCAAAAATAAGAATCGATAAAATATTTAAAAGAAAAAATAAGGATGGCGAGAGTTCGCTCGTGCTGGCTGGACAACGGCTGCCAAAGAGTGTAAATTTTTCGTTTTTTTTATCATGAAAAATAGTGTTTTAAAAAAAATAAAATAGAGTAAAGCTAGACATTTTTTGGTTTCAACTGAATTTCTTTCGTTATTATTTTTCAATATTGAGGTGTCCAGTATAAAATAAAATAAAAAGGACAAACATGGTTTTATAAGAACGAATGAATAAGCCCCCCCGAAAAAGGTAACCTACCTTGTATAAAATCATTTCATTTTTTTTTTCTTACCTTGTATCCAATTTTAAGGAAACTAATTTATGATGAAGTTCCATTCGAGTCATTCGGTTTATTTCTCCGTTAATATGTGAAAGCTTTTTGTACAGTTGATCAGAAAACATTGATTCTTTCAAAGGCTTGGTTTTTTTTGGCCCGCCCTAATGAACGACACAAAATGAACAAAAACTAATAAAAGATTATTTAAGAAAGTTAAAGTTCATTTCAAATGTTTATCAAACAAATAAAGCTTTTCTTCCTGATAAAAATATTCATTTTCAATTTTTTCAAAATTAAAAACTGGAAACACTCGCGTGAAAAGCTAAAACAAAAATAATGTTTTTTATAATTAAAAAAAAAGGATAAAGAAAAATATTTAATTGAAAATTAAGTTTAAGTAATCTAAAATTTCATGTATTTTAGAATTTTGAACTAAAGTACTTGAAATTATTCGTAAAGTATAGAAGTAAAATGAAAACTAAAAACATTTAAGTCATAATTACTTAGACTTGATATTTAGCTACTTACTTTCGTTGTTAAAGCTTCATCTTGTATTTTAGTTTTTTCCTCTTCTTTATTTTCCGCCTTATCTTCATCCTTCATAATATGATTTGTTTTTTCGTTAGGTTCCGATAAAGTCGCAGTTTCTTTCGAGTTTTTAGCCGATGCCATTTGAAAAAATTCTTTTTCTCTAGTTTGTTTTCAATCAAAAGAATTCACTAGATTACAACCGGTGTAAAGTGATTTAGTTCCGATTAAATTTTGGACCGATACTTTTTTAAAAAAAACTAATTCCTCACAATTCTCTGCAGAGATAAAAAAGATTCTTTCTTTTAAATATTTTTTTAATTGGTAGATGTGTGACGATGGGATGTCGAAATTTCCAATTTTTTAACTTTAATGAACCAATTACCTTTCGGCCTGCGTTCTAATGAACGTTTTTTTTTTGCCATTAAAGGCAACAAAAGACAAGGCGAACCCACATTCACGTCTTATAGTTGTTTTGTTTTAAAAGGAGCTAGTATGTTACTACATACACTTGAATTAGTAGTAGTAGTAGGAAAAGAAGTAAGACTACGATTGTTACTAGTGCAATTACCACCACCACACTTTCTAAAAAGAAAAACATCATATTAAAAGGTGTGTTTTTTGTGGTGTTGACTGTTAGCAGGATCAGGAAGACCTACCTCTCCTCACTCGTTTCATGCATGGATTGTATCGGATCAGTCTTCCTTCCTGTTGTTATAGAGTTTTTGCAATCTCAGAGTATTCTGAAACACCCAATCCTCACCCTTAGGGGTAACTCTAATCGATGATGTATGGACAGTTGTTGTTAGAATGGAGGAAAGAGAAGGTCTAAAGTTCAAATGCTTAATGCAATGCATTCAACTGATCATACCTCAAAAAGCTGGTGCAGTACTTGATAATCCTAAGTTAATTATGGTAATTCAGGAACCAGTGTCTCCAACATTACCTGACCGTACTTGCTTTGTGGTGTGATGAGCGTTATTTTTGTTTACTAGGCTTTTCTCAATTTCTTTTTAACCTTCACATACTGTAGTCAGAGATTAAACTAACGTCTAAAACTAAATGCTGCCTGTTGCTACCATGTCAGGAAAGTAAACATTTGGTCTTTTTGTAGATGTTTAGGAGCTCGAGAAAACACCATTCACGTGGAGAGTTTATAGGTTCAATCTTTCCTGCAGGTGGAAATAGTTAAGGACTAGCAATACAGCCTGGCCTTGTTTGGGGGTTGCATTTTCAACCCATAGCTGCTCAGTTTCTGACTGAAAACCGAATTGAATTTGATTTGGTTTTTGACCAATTTGCTCCAAACTGAAAACTAAATTTAACACTCCATTTATCAAATTTCAAGTCTGTAGACCAAAAACTGATAGAGTAGTCTGTGGGTCTGTAGTCGTGAACCTTATAAACAATTCTTTCAATGTTGTGTTAATTTTTTTTTTTAATTGAACCATTTCTTCAGGAACCTGATTTTTTTTTTATTCTTGATAACAGATCTATTTAAGAATACTCCCAGGCACAAACAGTACAACTGTGTGAATTTTCAACAAAATTGCACCAGCTGTTTTGGAGTCCATAGAGAACACACACAAGTTTCATTTACAAAGATAAATCAAAAAGTTCTGAGACTAATTGAAGAAAAAATCATTTATGAAAATTTCAAAATTATTTTTCTATATAAGATCCACCTAACTCTATACACTTCTGGAAGTGATGTTTCCATCAGGGAATTCCTTTTTGATAAAATTTTGTTTTATTTTCACTCAGATTCAGTTTGTGGTTTTTCTTTAAACTTCTTGATTTAACATATATGTTTAACTTAGATTAGATACTTTAGATCAACTTAAAATAAAACATGGGTAGTTGTAGTAGCCTCATGGATTGAGTAATGGTTTGGTTTATTTATTAGATAGATCTCATCTCTATCATTGTTACCTGTGTTATATCTGAAGAGATTTTTGGAGGCCTTGGTGAGGAATTGCTTTTTTTTCACATGGTTACAAGATTTAAAAGATCAGAGATAGAATAGGTGATTTTTATATATTTATTACTCGGATTATTCTCCTCATCTTTATCATTGTTTCCTGTGTTATATCTGAAGAGATTGCTATTGTAATCCTAGTAGAATGAAGGAGGATGACTGAATTGACCTTTTTATAAAGCTTTAATTTTTCCACAAGTGAATGTTGATAAATTTGGGGGGAGAGAGAGAGAAAGAGAGAATGTTTAATTCTCCTTGTCTATCAGTTCTGTTGGGTTTGCTTTGCTGCTGCTAGCCTTTGGGTTCATGGCTGCTAGATAACAAGAGAAAAAAAGAACTCTGGAATAGTCAAGTATATGACTTTCCCAAGTCATCTCACTTTACAGATGGGGTCAGGAAGTGAAAAGGAAAGATAATAGATGAAGGTGGGTAATATTGACAACCCATATCTTTTTTTGGTCCTTATATGTCCTCTGTGACAAGTATATCAGAAAACATATTTTTTAAGAAATAATATAAAAAAAAGTGTACAGAGATCAAAATTGCTGTTGCTACTATTAGTAGTACTACTACTACTAATAATAATAATAATAAATAATCACCATCAAAACACTTCTCTCAAATTTAGACAAGCATAACATGTTTTTTATTCAATGTTAGCATTTTACATAATGAAGATTTTTCTTTTTGAATTGCAACATTTTCCTTTTCTTTAATAGATTTCATCAAAGATGTCTTATTTTTGTCCCTCTTCTGTTTGTATGAAAAAAAAAAAAAGATTTCTAACTTTTTTGTTTATCAAATATAGTTTATATTGTTTTGTGCCTCCCAAAATATTATTAACAAATTTATATCACCAAAGATCAAGTAAACTGCTATCGACAGTCAAAAAAAAAAAAAAAGAAAAAAAAAAATGTTTTAAAATATATATCATCTAAGAAAGACGCCTTGAATTAATTTTTTTTAATTTATAGTTTTTCAGAATATTCCTATCCCTTCAAGAACATGGAATGGATCTATTCCCCAACAATTTGGAATCCACATTCAGTTGATAATCATTCTCCATAAAATAAAAAATTAAAAAAAAAAAAACAAGTAAATAAATGAAGGACTTTTATTATGTATATAGAAATCATTAAAATGTATCCAAATTTTTTTTTTTTTCATATTATTTTTCTTTCTTAAAAGAAAATATAAATGTAAGAAATAGCTATATATATTGCAAATGGCTGTATACAAATTACAAGTTGATGTATGTTTCTAAAAAATGATTTCAACGCTTAAAAAAATTTTTTTTGTAAAAGGTGAATGCAAAGGAAAAATGTCTTTATTTACAAAAGAAATAGAAGAAATGAAATAAAGAAAAAAGATAAGATAAAAGAATGGAAAACCATTGTTTGAGAACAAAAGAGAAAGAAAAAAAGGGAGAGAGAAAGGCAAATAGAGAGAAATAGAGAGAAATCAAGAGAGAGAGAAAGAGAAATCAAGAGAGAGAGAGAGAGAGAGAGAAATCAAATCAGTAAAAGAGAAAAATTAAAAATAATAATAAAAAGCAAATTTCTTTTCTTTTGCTTTAACTGCGTATGTGTTTTTTTTATCAGGATGCAAAAGAGGTGTGTATGTGTGTGTGTGTAGAGATGAGCTTTCTAAATATTTACAGAAAAAGAGAAATTAAAAGATGGAGATTGAAATGGAAAATGCAGTTTAGGAATTTGCTAAAGAAATACATTTTCTAAAATAAATAAAAACCAAAAGTTGGGCAGAGGTTTTGGGGCTTTTTTTGTTTTCTCCCCCCCCCGTCATTTTGTCTGGTTTCAACTGGTTAGTAACAGCCATCAACTGAAGTTCATTCAAAACCAAAATTATCAAGAATTTTTCAGCAATTGTTGGAAGTTCTCAAAGGGACTCTGCTTCTGGAACTATTAGAGTTGGAGCGGGAACGAACAGGTTTTAGTTTCTTTGCAGAACGAGGTGGTGGCATTTTGGGGGGATTTTCTTTGAACTCTGAACTCTGAGAAAAAAAAAAAATTAAAAAAGTTAAAATAAAAATCTTAAGATAATTCAATGACTGAAAAACAAATCCCAATAGAGCAGAATGCACTAGAAAGAGTATTTTTTATAAGCTGCTTATCAAATAATTACTGACAGATGATTTTTTATAAAATAAAATATTTGATATTTTGATAAAATATTCATAGATTGTTTAAATTTAAATTTTATTAGATGATTGCTAATTAGTACACTTTAGATTATTTTAACTTTTTCACTATTGTATATATATGTTTTTTTGTGAAAAACATTTTTACTTAATTAATGGGGATTGTTTTGTTTTTTTGTTTTTTTTTGGGGGGGGAGGTAATCTACAACCAAGAATTAATAATAATCAAGTATTCTTAGATATATTTTTGTTGATTTATATTATATCTGATAAACTACTAAAAAGAGTTTGAAATTAACACTAATATGCAATTAAAGGAAAAAGGACAATCTAGCCAGGGTGGTTTGCATAAAAAAAGTTTCCTCAATCAATACATAATACTTGACGATGGTCAAAGGGCAGATTAGCTAAAAGGTTATGGATTACAATAAAGGGCAGAACAACAGTACTAAATAATTTGTTAAATTCATATTTTTGGTCTCTCTCTCTCTCTCTCTCTATATATATATATATACACACTTTAAACATTTTTTTTAAATCATTATAGATTTTAATTTTTATAAAGCAGGGGGAATTTGGCAAATATATATTAAAAAAATCATTATTTAAAAAAATTATTTAATATAAATATCAAAGACCACCAATGATTATATCAGAAATTTTAATGTTATTTTCAAATTTAAAATGATGTAATTTTTGCTTTGAATGTTTTAACAGCAGATAGAAAGAAGTTTTGAGATTCTGGCAATTATGAAACAGCAGTAGCAGCAACATTTTAAATAAGCCACTTTAAGAATTGAAAAAAAAAGAGGATATGAAACACAATCAGACCATATTTGAAAAGATGGTTTTAGTATTTTATGAGGAACAACATTTTTTCTGAAATAAAGTTCAGAATTGAATTATTAAGATTTGGTGAGGATGGATTTATAAAAATAAAAAGAAAAACTGAAAACGCATAGAAGAAGCAGGGAATGAATAAAAAGAAGAAATTCAAATAAAGCTATTCTTATAACAATAACATTTGCATAGAATTTTAATTTTGTCTTTACATCAAATATTTTTTAATAGAAAACAGTAATTCAATTTCAGATAAAGTTTCTCTTTTGAACCCTTCCAACCCTTTAAGGCAGATTTATCATTCATAGTAAATAAGTAAAAAAAAAAAAAGACACAATGGCTGATAATTCAGCCTTTTAGTCGAACAGCCTTAATTACTTATTATCTTTTTGGCTTGTTATTGATTAATTTGGTCAGGTTGAGAAAGAGTTAATGCTACAAAAAAAATTTGTTATATTAGTCCAAAGTTTCATATTAAGTTTGCATTAAAGCAAAAAAAAAAAAAATTATAATTTTTTGGTTAGAATTTAGAAAAACAAAAGATAAAATGTTTAGCTTTGCAAATAGTTCAGGTAAAAAAGAAAAATTTGTATTAATTTTATTGCTGACTTTTGTCCCCATATTTTGCTAGTTTATGTTGGTTTCTCAATACGTTTCAGCCAACTTTAACAAGACACATCATTCATATCTGAGGTTGCGGTTAATCACCTGAAGATGGCCAGAGGTGAAGTTGGCAAAACATAGTCAGAAAACAACATAAACTATCAAAATGAAGACAAAACTCAACAATAAAATTAATGCTCAGATTATGAAGCCTCATTTAAAAAATAAAAACAAAAACTACAACCAAAAAAATTAGCTGATAGCAATAAAATAAGGATTAAAACAAACAAAAATTAAAAGAAGTGCAAAAAAATTGTGCGTGAAAAAAAAAAACTTAATGGAACTTATGATGATGATGATGATGATAAGACAAAATGCCAACGTACTTTGCTGGTATCAGAAATCCCCGAAGTGAAAGAGCTATCAGTTAGTTGCTCATTGGTCTCATTATCACTGCAAACCTAGGAATAGTAGGTATGTGAGGTAAATAATAATAATAATAATAATAGTTGGCACATGATAAATAGAAAGATATTCAGCACAAATGAAATAAGTCACGCAAAAAATGTATTAAATTGTATAAAATATCACAATAGCAAAGGAAAACAAATTTAAATCATTTTTTTCTAAACTTCTATATTATTTGGATTGCATAAAAAAATTGAAATTAAAAAATAATTTTTTTTTTCTTTTTTAAATTAAATAACTATTGTCAAATCAAAATAAATTTGTATTTGAATAATACGAGGGTAAATCAAAAAGTTTTAAGACAAATGTCATAAACTCATACTGAGTGAAAATCAAGAAACAAAATTTTATCAAGAAGGAATTTCTTGATGGAAACATCGCTTGCAGATGTGTATTGAGTAAGGTGGATCTTATGTAGAGAAATAATTTTAAAATTTTCATAAATAAAGTTTTTCTTCAATTGGTCTCAGAACTTTTTGATTTATTCTCATAGATTTACAAAAAAAAAATATATATATATACATATATATACATACATATATATACATACATATATATATATATACATATATATATATATACACATATATATATACATACATATATATATACATACATATATATATATACATACATGTATATATATATATATATATGAAAAAAATATAAAATAACTCAGTGTTTAGTATGAAATTTTTTTTTTTAAGACTAAACCAGTTTCTTTTAACTTAAATTCAGTCTTTCCTTTTGGTTTTACTCTTTCACTATTTGTTGATTCTGTTTGTTTCTTTTCTACAACTTTTTTTAACAAACAAATTCTAAATTACCACCTAATTACAATTGCAAAACTACAACATAAATCAATTTACTGAATTCACTTTTATCACAAGCAAATGATATCAAATTAAATATGGATAAAAAAAATTACTTCAGATTTGATGAAACAAGGAGGGCTTTCTATGACAGCCACATTTTCAGATTCTTCTAATTCCTGGAGATTTTTCATGTTTTCTCTAAACTGAGAGAGCAATAAATCATGAGACTCAGTTTGTTGTAAGTTCGTCGGGTACGAGAATTCACGGGGCTTAGGAGTTAAACCTACAATAGAAACAAAAACAAAAATACTAATGAATTCATTAAAAGCTGGAAAAATAGGATAATTACTCATAAGCAAAACAACAACTCATAATAAAAATATTATTTTTTATTTATAATAATGTGTATTTGTTCTTTTATTACTGTGTATTATTCATGCTCAGAAGATTAAAAGTGAAAATGTGTAGCCTGAAGGAGGTATTGAACCCCCATATCCTCAAATTGCCTTCATTATCTTTATCTAAAAAGTCTGATGCGGTACTAACTAATCTATGAGAGATGTAAAAATAAATTTTTTCATAAAGAAATATAATCTATTTAGAATTATTAAATTTAAAATTCATGAGTTGACAAGCTTGGAACTTTTTCATAATCTATCTCTTTTTATAATAAAAGACTGATGATTTTATTTTATCTTTATTCAAATGTATCATGTCATATTTTGAAGACATTAAATTTATTTTTATTTTTTATTATTAATTTTTAGGTCAATCAAATATTATTTGTATTAGTTAATTCTTTGATACAAATTTACTAAGTTTTCTATAGTTTTATTAACATCCAGTATATTAACTGCTATCATAACCAATAAATAATAAATATATATATTAAATTCATGTAACTAGTTTTAGAGTTTCAAATTTTTAGTAGCAGAAGAGTTTAAATTTTAACGATAATATTTATGATACAAAAATATTAAAATATGATCAACACTATTTGGGAATAGAATTTTATGAAATAATGCAGAGGATTCATCTAAATCACTGAATTCACAGAAATTATATTGCCCCATCAAATTTGTTAATTTATTAATAATCTTATCTTTTAACATAAACTAAATTGACATTAGATTTTGAATGAAATATTTTTAAATTTTGCGAACCACAGATTCAATAAATTCTAATACAGTTTAACATATAAGGTTCCAACGTGAAGATATTTTCTACTGCATAAATCCATTCAGTAATCTAGTTTGAAAAAAAAATTAATTTTAAAATTCTGCTTTGAATTCATGTTTCAATTTGAATTAAATTTTCATCATTTACATTAGATTTTATAAAACATCTTCATAAAGTAATTTTAATTAAAAAAAAATAATTTTTACATAAAATCAACCTGGTTTTATTTTATATCTTATGAATGACCAGAGTAGAAGTAATTTCTTTAAAAACCTTTGTTGATGGAAAAAAAAAAAATTTTTAAGAAAACTATTAAATTAATAAATTCCAACATTAATTTCCTTGAATTTGTCCAATATTAAATTTCCTTCCTTCAATTTCAAATAAAAATAAACAATTTAAAAAAAAACAAAAACAAACCTGTGGAAATATCTTTCATAATCTCTTGTCTAAATAAATTTTCCACTTCTTCCTCTCTTGCTGTCAATTCAGCTTTTAACTCTTCAGTTTTGGGTGACACTGAATCAAGAAGAGATTGGTTCAAGTTGAACAGGTCATCAAACCGGGAATTAATTGTCCCTTGGTTTTCTTCAGCTTCACTCCGAGTACAGTCAAACAACTTCATAATTGATTGAACAAATTCCTAAAATACAATTGACAATACACTCTTCAAGAATTTTTCAAAAGAAAATATTATATTTATAAAATAGTTTAAACTCATAAGAGAAAATAAATTAAAATGCTTACATAAGATTATTTTCCAATTATATTTGTTTATAAATTAGCTGTTTTATTTAAAATTTCACCAGACTTTGGTTAATACGTGGTTTTGTTTTATAGCATATGAATATATATAACATGCCAAGCAAGATAATTTTTACTGGATGTAGTATTCAAAGCTAACTGCACTTTTTGCAAGCTCAAAATATGGTATGCAGTACCAGGGTTCACACAGATTTTCAATGTCCATTTCCAAGGACTTTTTAAGACGGTCTTCAGAAAAACATTCAAGTTTTTAAACAAAATTTGATACATAAACAATGAAATAATAAACCCAAAAAACTTAATAATTGACAAGAAAAGTCACTGATTTGTTTGACTCGGCTGCATAAGGAAAAGTATAAGAGGTAGTTTTACGATAAAGGGACATAACTCTTGTATCATCAATAAAAAATAATAATACAATGCAATTTCAGAAGAATGTATCTATTTTCAATTTTTATTTTTTATAATTAGACAGAAATTTTTACTGACATAAAAATATAATCTTATTAGCCTGCCTCAAGACATTTTCCATATTTTCAAGGCAATAATAGAAAGAAGGTTTTTTTATGACAAAGCTAAAAATACAAGAGCTTTTTAAGCCTGTTCAAACCATGATTGCAAAATGATGATTGACCAGCTTAAATAAATGAGTGAGTGGGTGTGTTGCTTAACAATCATGGACTCAAACGAGACTCATCCACTTTCCTGTACAGATCTCTCTCTTTTTGTTAATCTTTATTTTGTCATATCACCCACTTTACATGTAATTGGAGATTGGTTTTCCACCTTTCTTATTTCAACAATGAAGACATAATTATTTGAAAGAAAGCAAACAATTTCAGAGAATAAATTTGAAAAATGAATAATTTTACCTTATTTTGGTCAGCATAGACACTTAATGAAAAGTTTGTTGCAGATTGATGATGAAAAATTTTCTTTTCAAGGTTGGATGAATAATCCGACCAGTTCTACAGAATAGAAAGAAAAAACATGATAATTATTATTTAATGGTATTATTTAAAAAATAAACAAAAAGAAAATACAATCCTTACTTCTTTGGAACATAAGAATATTTTTCTTAACAAAGGAATAAAAAATAGACATTCAGCCAAGACAAAAAGATCAATTATTCATCATACTTAAAAGATACATGAAGTAAAATAGAAAACTTGTGTTTCAATCCAATCTTCAGTAATTTCAGTAGTTAGTGAGTGTGTGTGCATGTCTCTCTCTCATTTTATAGGTATACAGGGTGGCCCTTAAATCACTTTACATTTTAAAATTCAAATAACTTTTTTCTATTAATATTATATTTACTTGTTGAGCACCAACCCAAGTTTGGCAGAAGGCCATTTTTACATGCTCTTACCCGGGCTTTTTGCATTCGGTGTTACCCTTCACCTAGATGAACTGCTCTGTAGAGTTAACAAGCCCCATCTGCCCAAGGCAGCTAAAGGTGAATGCAATGGTTTTGTCTTGGATTTTAACTAGCATACTAAGATTCCAGAGCCAGAGCTTTTACCAATGCTCCACCGTTGTTGCCCTTTTTTTCTATTAATATATTTTTATTCATTTTTTTTAGAACTATAAAATAAAATCTTTGGTTATGTTTGGTGTGGTTAAGTTTAAAAAAGAAAAACAAGATAATTGAATTTTACTTTGTAAATAGACAGTCAGTTGTTCCAACGTATGTGCACTATCTCAATATTAGGCATTCTCATCTTAAACCTGCAATAATGAACTTAGTGACGTGTTTTCAAGAGCAGGGTTGTGTGAATGATAGGTCTAGACGTGGAGAAAGTCGCTCACTACATACACCTGAAGTCAGTATAAAGTGACTTATGGGCCACCCTGTATACAAACACACACACAGATATATATAATTATTGGTTGATCAAAAAGTTACTATGCAATATGGGTATATAGAAATTTAAATAAACTAAACAGTAAAATTTTATTATAAAACATTTGGACAATACAATACAATCTATAATTTACTAACCTGCTTTGCTTTGGAAAAATGTTCAACAAAATTAGAGTTTATTGAAGTATTTCTTTCTTGTACTTCTTTAACTTGACTTTCAACCTGTAAACAATAAAAAAAATTTAATAAAAGATAGAATAGAATTTTTGCCTGAAAATCTTTTTAAAAAATAAGATAAATAAAAATCAACAAAAAATAACTGTTTTTTTTTCCCTTTATTGATAAAATGAGTAGATAAGATTATTTTGAAACAGTAGTCAGGAAGTTAGTTAAAAAAGTAATCTCTACTTATGGCAGGATAAAATATACATCTTCAAAATGCTATAAAAATTCAAAGATCTTTATTGACACAATACACATATGACATTCAGATTATATTAAATTCACTAATCTAAAAATGTGTTTACCAAAACGTTTTTAGAATGTATCCTACTGCTAAAAATAAAAAAAAACTTGTATAAGAAACCTTTTTCACTTAATGTGAGCCTCTGGTTTAGGTAATGTTGTTTCAGCTAAAACACATTTAATTTTCATATCTATACATACAATTAGCACTAAAGAAATTATTAGAATTTTAAAATAATCTGTATTCATTATAAATTGGTATGATAGACCAGAATTTGGTGAGATTCTTTGTCCTGGACATTTTCTAAATTCCAGTCAGTATAATCTTCATTAGTTAACATTCTGTAAACAGTTTATTTATATATAAATATGAGTTTTTAACTTCTGTAAGATTTCAATTCATTTTTCTCCGAATAATATTCAGATCAGTTGTTTTGGCATTGGGATCCAACTGTCTTGTTATCTACAAGGCAAAGAAACTAACCCTAAAATAAAGGATAAAATTAAATATATGTTTAATGTCATCATCATCGGCGGTCACTAGTGGTCGAGTATGACCGTCCTCCTTTCGGGAAGACGCCTGTGCATGATGTCTTTTAACGTGGGGAGACTGATGCACCTGCAGTCACCACATGGCCCCTTGGCAGAGGAGGACCTGGGTCCAATGGCATGGAGAGAACCATGACGACTGGAAGCTATCCTCTGTTGCAGCCTTTGTCCGCCTTCAATGCCGATGTGTCATTGTTGACATCATCGCCACATCATTGAGGTCTTGCACTATTTAACCCATAGCTGGATGGAAGATACGGATTTATACCTTTCCCAAGGGTATAAGTCGACATGTTAACGTAGATGGAACAACTTGGATTCAAACCCGCATAGTACGGTTCCGAAGTCCGATTGTCTATCCACTGAGCCACATCGACCGCCTTTAATGTCATAAACAGAAAGCATACAACATAAAATCTAAAAAATTTTTGGAAGTTAGGGTTCTCTACTGGCTGGATTTGGCCCACAGTTTGGCCATGCATGTGATAGAGTTTTACTAATATGTTTTTTTTTTGCATTTGTGGACCACTGAGTTGAACATATATATAACTTTCAGTCAGGTGACCATGCAGGAGAGAAACCGACAGTCACCAAAGGCTCGGTCTACGCTTATCTACTGTAAATGGTCTATCACTAATATCTAGCACTAACTATAAATATAGGCAATCTTAATCTACAGATTATATATATATATAAATATATATATATAAGCAAAAAAGAGACAAGTTAAAAAAAATAAATACCTTTTCAATAAAACTGACACAAGTGGTATATTTTTCATTAGCATGATCAAGTTCCATTTCAGTCTGCTCATCAACATATTTTAATGTACCAGCTAAATTTCTGTAAATATACAAAACATTAAATTTTGAAATAGTTTTTTTTTGTTTATAGAAACAAAAATATTCTGATGAATGAAAAAAAAAAAGCTGTGATAAAATAAAAAAGATAACTTACCTTTCAAGATCATCAAATGCAGTCACTTCTTTCTGAGCTGTTACAAATTCTTGTAGCTATTAAAGAAAAACAAAATAAGATAATTCAAATAAGAAAAGGACAGACATTCTAAGTGTTTATCAATTATCTAAGTAGTTTGTCTCCCATTAAATTTATCATCTGGAGAAGACCAGACAGAACCGGGTCCGTTGGAGGAGCGTCGTTGTGGCCCTATGTTCCCTTGGAAATCAAAAAGCTTAAACAACAGCAAAAACAAATTATCATAAATAGCAAAAATCTTCAAAAAATTTTTTTTATAAAATTTAACTATCTGGTTAATATTTTTTTTAATGGTTAATTAAAAAAAAAAAGGTAGAAAAAAAAAAAAAATAAAAACCAAATTACTTTCAAATTTTTAAAAAAGTTGGTAAAATTAATTTTTGTTTTAAAATCATAATTATAAAGCATATAATCAATATAACAGTAAACGGAACCAAAACAAATGCTTTGTAAAGTAAAAGAAATTATGTTTTTGATCTGACCTTTTTATTCAAATCTGAAGAATTTTCTTTCTTTGTCTGAGCAAGTTTTATATTTTCCATGGCTTTATTCAAATACTACAAAAAGATATATAACAAAGTTTTTAAACATTCAAAAAGTTATTAGAAAAAAAATTCTAAAAATCAGATCAACAATTTCTTATAAATTCATCTTAAAAAGTAATTTGTGATAAAAGTTTTATGCTTGATTTAGCAAATAGTCCATGATTACCACTAAAAAAAAAAAAAAAAAAAAAAGAAATATTCAACTTTTGAACAAATTAGATTTTTTTTACAAAAGATTAGAGAAGAAATACAATAAAAATTTTTTTAAAGAACTAATATTTTTTTTATGAAAATTATCTATAAATTAACAAAATATCACCTTATATAACTGGTTCTTAAAATGTATCAAATATTATTTAGGATATTTGATAATTGTGAAAATAATGATAATATAAAATAATCTGTTTTATAAAAAGAAATTAATTTTGTATTAAACAACCTCGAATAGTTTGATTTTTAAATTCTAAATCTGGTTATTCAAAAGTCATTTTTATCAAAATTTGTAAAAATAAAATCAAAGAATAAAATTGAAAATATGTTTTCAAATGGGGAAAGAAAGTTGAGTTTGGAATGTAAAAAAATTAAAATCAATTATTTCAAATTTTTAATAAATCAAATATTTCTTTGTATTGATTTTATTTGTGGGCTGTTGTCCTCATCTTTGTAGTTGTTACTACACTATGTTTCAAAAGTGATAGACAACAACTATGGAAGGCAGTGATTTTCCAGATTACGGTTACCAGACTCAGCATTCCTAAATCACCTAACAAAGACCAAAGGATAAGTTAACTAAAACATGGTGTAAAAACAACAATTAAAGGAAGAAGATAACAGTCAGCAAATAAAGCAATACATAGATTATGAAAGAATTCCAAATAAATATAATTCCAAATATTTCTGGTTTTTAAACAATTCAACTTACATGTTCAATGTCTTCATTGCAATGATGAAACTCTTGTTTAATCTGTTGAAGTTCTTCAATCTGCTTTTCTTGCCAATCAACATGGCTTTTCACCAAAACTGAATTACTCAACAATTGGTTTTTGAAACATTCAGCCATTGCTTTGACACGTTGTTCCTGTTCACTTTTCTGAAGAAGACAAACAACAAATTATAATTACAAACCAAAGAAAAAAAAAGAAAAGTGGAATTAGTTAATTCTTGGGTGGGGGGGTCATCTGGGATGACAAACCACTGGGTGTTGGAGTTGACTCTTTGGAGTTTTCAGCATGTGGTCCTTAGGTCAAATTTTGTTGGGTGGTCAAGGGTAAGGCAGAGGATACGGCCAAACCAGCGGGTGCAGTGTTGTACAACGATGGAGAGTAGCAGTGAGTATTATATTTAGATATTTAAATATTTGTTACATTTTCACAAAACATGGAAAATTTGTACATTACTCTATAAATGAACACAAATGGTAATCTACTATTACTATATAAGTTATTTGAAAGAACAGTCTCTACCAAACTACTTCGACAATTTTTGGTCTGGAGACTTAAAAGTTTATAAATAGGACATTCAGACCAGTGGAAAAAATTCAATTTGGTTTAGGCTCAGAAAAATAGGTGTTAAAGGGTCAAACTCAAAAAAAGTGGATTGTTGCAAACTCATAGCATTCACTGTGTGAAGGCTGCATTGGTCATTGAGGTTTTTATATAAATATAAGTTGATTAAAAATAATTTTCAGCTTTACGGCAGTTTTACAGTAGGAAAAAAAGCAGTTGTAGGTTAAAATGAGCACTAAAGAAGCAATAAAGCAACCCCTGGACAATAGTTCTAGTTACGTAAATAAAATTGAAGATAGAAATTCAAATAGATTGAAATACATCATCTAAAAGAAGAACTGAAAGAAAATATTCAACTTACTTGTTTATCTAATTGCATCTTAAGATGTGATTGTAAAGTTTGAATCAACTGAAAACCTTCCATTTGTGCCTGTAAACCAGTTGTTAATTCACTGCCAATAGTTTTCAAATGATCAGCACCATGTTTCTGATAAGAAAAACAAAAAAACATATATGACATAACTTGATGATCCATAAATACCATTGTTTATTTATTCATATTTATCGTGTCATGCTCTAAAAGCAAAAATGAACTTAATTTAATATATCTCTGGAAAAATTCTAATAAAGCCTGCAGGCTATAATAACAAAAAAAATGAATTTTTTAAACTTTTTTAATTGATTCTTAAAAAAGAAAACACACAAACAACCAAATGGTGAAGCATAAGTAATTACCAGAACATAGATGAGGCAGTCTAGAGATATCATGGTAAAAATGAGGTATAATCAGGGTTCTGTTAAGTTTTAGGTTGGCAACTAAGTTCCTGCTATTTTGATTAAACCTCTTACTGTTAGTTTTTATTTCAAGAGAGAAAGAAAAAGATTAAGACAGAAAGAGAGAATGAGTGAGAGAGAGAAAGACAGAGAGAAACAAGTGAAGCATGCATGGTCCCACTTGAGTGCATAGTGAATGGAGCATTAAAAAAACATTTTGAACAGAAAGTTTAGCCTCCAAAAGAGGTGTTTTTAGCCCCAAAAAAGCTCCAGGGGATGTGAACCAGAATTTCGTCACATTCAAAAATAACGAATTTACATTTGGGACAATTCCCTCCATATTTTGGACAAGTTTCAGAAAATAAATATTATAATTCCGAGCCCAGATCTAATGGATGGATCAAAAGTTATAGGGCAAAAAGTGTCGTTTTTAGCCATTTTGGAGTGTTTTTAGCACCAAAAAACCCCAGGGGATGCGAATCAGAATTTTGTCACGTTCAGAAATACTGAATTTATATTTGGCACAATTTCTTCCATATTTTGACAGAGTTTCAGAAAAATCTAATAGATAAATCATACATTATAAGGGCAAAAAGTATCATTGGGTGTTTTTAGCCCCCAAAAAGCACCAGGGAATGCGAACCAGAATTTTGCCACATTCAATAATACTGAATTTACATTTGGCACAATTGCCAACACATTTTGGCCAAGTTTCAGAAAAATCTAATGAAGAGATCAAAAGTTATAGACAAAAACACTTTCTAAAAACTAATTTATTACAGAAGTCAATAAGAAAACTGGATGAACTCAATATTTAGGTTTTAGTTTTCCTTTTCATTCAATATTCAAATATATTTAACATTCGAATGAAAATTAAACATTTGGTAAGAAATTATACTAAATGTTTTTCCATTGTTTTCTTAGTTATAGGCACCATCAGTTTATAGTTTGGTTTCATGGCATATCAACCCACAAGGGTTGGTAAATATTATAATAGAATTTTGAATAATTACATTAATACTAAACATGAAAACTAATCACAGAAATTCATAAAAATGGATGGTCATGCTTGTTCTCTCTTTCTTTCTCAATAATTAAATAAATAAATAAATAAAGGTTCTAAAATTCCTATCAAGAATTCTTACTTTAGATTCCTTAACTGTATTGTGAGTTTCGTCTAACCATGAAGAAGTTACAGCCAATTCTTTCTTTTTGTCAATTTCCAGTTGAATTATTTGTTTCTTGATTGACTCCAACATATCCAACTGTGATTTGATCATGCTACCAAAATGAGTTTTCTGAACATCCAGAAGAAAATCTGGAACGAAACAAAATCAACCAATGCTACATTAAAAAAAATATATTTATCAAATAAATTGATTTAAATACTAATTTTAAGAACAAATATTGTGCTTTCTGTTTCATCAAATTGAAATTAGAGATTTTTTAAAGTCAAAAATTAAAATTTTAACTTGAAATTTTCATGTTTTAGTTATTTATTATATATAAGGCCACCATTTTGAAAAAAAAAACCGTCTTATTACAGTTTTGGAATTGATTTTTAATTTAATTGATAATGATTTTTTTCTTTTCTTGGCTTTCATTATACCTTCAAGGTAAAAATAAGTAACTTTATTAACTTTAAAACCTGATTGCATATATATATATATATATTTCTTTTTAATTCCTCTGAAAAAAAAAAAAAAAATGGCCATCTTGATTTTCAGCATTTGCATTTGTTCAATTTTACTTTTTAAATCCTATTTTCTTTGCCAAAAAAAAAATAAAATCATTGTTTTTACTTCCGTAGTCATTTCATACTGAAGAACTTTCTTACGATTTCAATCTAAAGAACTATGAAATCTATAACAGAATTGTTTATTATTTCATATTTTATGTTTAAACTGCCATAAATATGACCTTGCGTCAAAATTAAATCCTGAACTTCAATGGGTTTCAATAAGTTGCAAAGCCAGTTGTTAAATAATGTTGGATTTGATTTTTGTTTAATTTCATCTGAATTAACAGACTTTTAGATTATAGAATATAAACTACAAAAAAACAAGACAGAATAAAGGAAAAAAAATCAAGTACAAAGAAAATGAAAATAAAACAAAAAATTATTAAAAAGACTTAAAATTGATTTGTAAAAATACTTACGGAGTTGAGCAGCATTATCAGTGTAGAATTTTGACATAGAACCAAACATTGCATCAGTTATTTGATGCATTCCAATCACAGACTTTTTAAATTTTTCTTCAAACTGTTTGGCTAAAGATTCATTCTTGCTTTCCACAGTTCTTTTTCGATCAAGTTTTGCATGCAAACCTCCAACATCACTTGTTGACTCATTAGCAGTGAACAGCAACTGGAAAAACAAGAAATTCCTAACTTATGACATGAATCAAAATCTTTTTTAGATCCCAAAAACTTCAAGTAAAACTATAAGAATTTGAAGATCAAATTTAAGTCAGACATTATTATACAAAAATATGCGGTAAGGAAAAAAAAAGCAATTATGACAAAATTTGGTAGGATGAAGAACAAAGAAAATTAAATCTAACTTAATTAAAATAAAATTCAACATTTGTCTTAAAAAAACAAAAAAAAAACACATTGAACTTACCTGATTTGCCTGTGACAACAACTCTTTTTCCGATTTTACATGCTCATCAACCAAGAATTTATTCTCATTACATTCAATTGTTTTTTCTTGTAAAACTTCTTTAGTTTCACAGAGAATATTTTTTGTTTGTTTCAGGTTTTCAGTTGTTATTTCAAGTTGCAGATCAGTCTTTTGAAACAGTTCTTGAATCTAAATACAAAAAACAAAACAACTAATAAAAAAACAGTTTTAAAACAAAATAAATCAATACAATAAATAATACAAACAAAAGATAATGATTATATATAAATTAGAATTCATTGAAAATTATTTTTTAAGGAAATTTAAAAAAAAAAAAATCAGTTTTATAATTTTTTAAAAAATTTTCTTTTATTAGAAAATTATAGCCATCAATTTATTTTAAATATCGGATAGTTTTACATTCGTTAAAAAGATATGAAAAAAAATTTATCATAAATTATATGATACTTTTTCTTGGGAATTAAGTGCACGTTATTATGTGAAAACCTCAACTATTATATTTTATACAACTCCAAAAAAACATTTTTTTTCAATTTTACTCCAACAATAATTTTTTACTTTATCAGATAAAATATAAGAGAAATTGTTTGTTTTTTTTTTTGCTTTAGAAACTTGTTAGGTTTAAGAATTTAAGGGGAAGAATAAAATAAAATAATAAAAAAGAAAAAATAAATTTTAATTTTTTAACCTTTTCTTTCTCCAGAACCAAAGCACTTATTTGATCCTCCATTGCTTTAATGCTTGCTTCTTGCTCTTGTAATTTTTCAGTCATCATGCTGTAAAGAGTGTACATGAAATTAGTCTTAAAAATTGAAAGTGGGGCATTTTGAAATCTTTTACAAAGTAGCAACAAAAGAAATAAAATGAAAATAAAATAACACCCCAAACTTACTTATAATTATCTTCTGCCAAGTAGACACCATTTTTATCACGGGCAGCGGCAAGATCTTTCTTCAAAGCTTCAATTTCATTAGTATATTCCTATAAACAAAAATTTTCACAAATGACTTATCTAAATTCTTCAAAGTAGATTTACAAGGTGGGCCAAAAGTAGGTAAACAGTTATGAAAACTAAAAAATAGTCCAAATGTTCTAAATGTTATGAATTAATACAATAAATTATCTAAATAAACTCAAAATAAGTACTTATTTACAAGCAGCTAGTAAAAAATTATTTGTAAGCATAAAAAAGGTTTATATATAGATATATACAAAAAAAAGTTTTAACTACATACAATTAAGGTTTAAAATGCAATCCAATATAAACGAACAAAGGAATAGTTTTAATTTCAAACATCACAAACTTACCTTCAAAAGTGCCTTTTTTGTAAGTTTTTGATTAATTTCAGGGCGATTCTGAATGTTTTTGGCTCGATGAGCATAATCCAAAGTACTTATAGTTTCCTAAAAACAGACATTGGAAATTAACCATAAAATTATGAATTCAATATTATAAATATGCTTTTTTTTTCCTTTTAATATTCAAAACTATAAAAATCTAAATATAATAACTCCTTAAGCTAAAATTAAGTTCTCAAAAGACTACATTTTTATTAAAACTAAAATAAAAATTCTTCATAGTGTTTTTATATTTTTAAACAATTTTAAAATGCTATAAATACTCAAAAAAATAAACAGAATAATAAAGGTCTTTTTTTTTAATAAATATCTATAAAAATATAATATGGTTATAATGATGGATGCCAAAAAAAGGATTTTTTTTGTTTGATATTACAGAATATTCTACAATCAAACAAATGATACTTACTTCAACGTTACATGCCGCTGGTGAAATGGTAGCAATGATAGAGGTTTTTGTTTTACCTCCTAAAGAATCTTGTAATAACCTTGTCAACTTGCTTTCCCTTAAAAATAAAAATAAGAAATAAATGTTCTTATCAAATCCAAAAAATATTATTTTAACAAAAATGTTGAAATAATCTTTTGAATTAATAACTACAAAGTTGCAAAGTACACACAACTGGCTTTTATTGAAATTTTTAAAATATCTTTTTTATTGCCTTTTATACAAAATAGAGGCGTAGCAATAGTTATTTTTCAGCAAATAAAATTGATACAATCCGAGTCAATCATAATTATTTTTTAGATAAATATGCTTGTTAAAAGTAAAACAGATCAACATATTGAACACATCAAAAATGTATTTAAATAAATGGAAATTTTCCTTTAATTTGAATTCCATGAAAGTTTGTACCAACTGATTACAACTGAAGTATTTTTGAAAATTATTGAATTTGAAGGCTGCTGTCCAGTGATTCTAATCAATACAAAAATATAACAGTGACTTATTATCATGAGGAAATATTAGTCTTTAAAAAACAACAAAAAGAATAGAAAGGAAAGTTAATAAATTACTTACCTATACGGTACGTGAGGAGCATGTTCTACAAGAGCTGTAATAACTCTTCCCAATGTAAGCAAACTTTGGTTAATGTTACCTGAATAATGAATAAACATTTTTAACTTAAAAAAAATTATTGAAATTATTTTTAAAGAATATAAATAATGAGTATTCAAACAAATTAATGACTTTAAGAAATTTATTAGATTCTTTTCAGACAAAATTGTTAAATTAATTTAAGGAATTTTTTTAAGAAACTCAGAACGTTTTTAGATTAATGACCAACAATTATCCATCAGAATTTTGAATTATTTTATGTGTTTTTCTTTAACAAGAAAAAATTAAAGCTCTCACCTGCTTCCCTGGCACGTTTATCCACAGCACCCGAACGACCAATATTTTCACTACCAGCTAAATCAACCTATAAAAAAACAAATAAGGAGAAAATACGAGATATTATAAAATAAAAACAATTTTTTTTAAATGCATAACAAAAAAAATGTTCCCTTATTTCTACTGATAACAAGAAACTTTTTAAGAATTAAAAAGCAAATTTGAAAATACTTAAGACAGTATTTTCTTTAATTACTAGAAATTTGAGAATTAATAACTAAATGAAAAAGTAATAATTATAAACATGGTTGTACAAATATCATAAACATGTTACAAATATTTTTTTCAGAATCAGAACATTCAAGTTAGACAATTTGAAGCTCAATGGAGTAGCATAGAACAAAAAGTTTAAAATATTCACCAAATATAATTTTCCAGTTTTTAATAATTCCTCTCCAGTAATGGTGGTGTCTTTAGTGTGAATTGTTACACTAAATACAGAATGGGAACGACTGCAATGAAAGGGAATGTAATGATCGATTTGATAATAATATAAAAGGAGCAAGCCTACTAAAAAATTTTTTACTGACATTCTCTATTTCGAAACAGTAATAAATAACACTATCAAATAGTTAAATAAAATCTGCACTATTTATCTTTAATATCAAAGCCAAATAAAAAGAATCTTTAACAAACTGCTTTATTCAATATTTATAACCAATAAGACTAATCAAAATTTAACAATTTAGATTTTCTAAAACAACTTTATTCATACATAAACCTAGAATTTCTGAAATTAAGTTAACAAAAGTTAATTATTCTGTTGATGGAAAATAAAATAAAACAATTCTGCTTCACAAATGAGGTTGGTTTTTTTCTAACTTTACACGGAGAGGAAAAAAACTTTAAATATTTCAAATTTATAAAAAAAAATTCTAAAGGAATAATTTGTTACCTGGAAGTGGCATTCATTAAAGTAGCAGCCGTTTGTCTTCGGGCTGCTCCTCTTTCAAGAATTTGATAAATTTCATCTTTATTATTCACAGGGATTTCTTCCATTCCATGAATAATTATTGATCCGGTCTGAGAAGAAAAAAAAATAAAAATAAAAAGTAAAAGATAAATCTATTAAAGATTTAAAAAAATATATTTTTTAAATTTTTTTTTTATTTCTATGAATCAATATTTTGTTCCAATTATTTTGAATTTTCTTTTAGTTTTAAATATCAGCTCGACACAAATGAGGAAGGCCATTGAGGGGAGTGGATAGGCAGTTTAACTTTAGAATCATGTAATATGAATTTCAGTTGGTTCATTTACAATCACATTGGACTAATACCCATGGGAAAAGTACGAATATCTGCATTCCCTTCAGATCACACCTAATGGCATCAAAAATTGGTTATGTATAGCAGATGGTTGCTCCCTAAAGGTCCATGCATGATCCATCTACAATTGTCCATGCATAGAAAATAGTTGTTAATAACTGGTGCCCACTGATGACAAGGATCAAATACAGCATAATTCACTGTAATATCAAATATTTCATTACAAAAGAATTCCCACTAAAAAGAAATTCTCCTATAAGAGATTCCCACAAAAAAAGAATTCTACTAAAAGGATTCTGATCAAGAAGGTAATTCTACTATCAGGGATTCCCACTAAAAAAGAATTCTACTTAAAGGGATTCCTACTAAGAAAGATTTATGAGAAGGAGAGAAAGTGAAAGAGGGATTTCTATTTAAAAGGCAGTAATAGGAAGAAGTAGAAAGAATTTTTAATTAAAACTTATTTGAAAAATAAACAAATACTTACTTTTTTAGGATCTTCAAAGATTCTCAAAGAAGTCGATGATCCCAAGAGATCAAAAAGTTCTTCATTATACAACTCAATAAACGAGACACGTACAGAAAATTCAACATCCTGACAAAAAAAAGAAAAAAAAATTTGCTTTATTTTCATGTTTCTTCATATGGTAAGGATATATCTACTTAGTTGAGCACAAACCGAAGGTAGGCACAAGGCAAGATTTACGTGCGCATGATATCTCTGCGCTTTTTGTAATCAGTATTGCCCTTCACCTCGAGGAGTTACTCTCATTGAGTTGATGGATTTCATTCTACCGGATCTTTAAAATCAGTGTTATTATTACACTTAGATGAGTTACTCTCAAATTATTGAGCTTCATTTGCCCAGGGCAGCTGAAAGGTGTAGATTTGAACTCATTTGTTATGATTCCAGAGTCCAAGCTTTTACCACTGCTCCATCCTCACTGCCTAGTTTATAAGTAAAATAATATAAATAATAATAAAATATTTTATTTAAATAGGTTTTTTTAAGGTAAGATTTTCTATATCTATTATATAAAAACCCAGTCAATCTGTCTATGACATATATTTGTTCCCTATGTATGCCAACATTTTTGAAGCTATGCCACTCAAATTTTTGGATTAATAGCTAAACCAGGTCAACACGTAGATTTTTCACATCAAGGTCAGTTTGCGCTCTCAGACAGTTCATTTCAGTACATTTTCAGTAAAAAAAGCAACCTAAACTGACAATGGTAACTAACTTTTCTAACTCTTAATAGTTTCCACCTACTGCTCGTATTAGAGTCTCCTCCTTCTACTAAAATCTTCTGAGTTGCTTGAGCATTGCAGGGCTATGCTGCTAGAATATGATAGAATAATAAACTTATATTTGGTGTAACAATAAATGATAATTTGAATTAACTCACTTGTTTCTTTAACTGTTCAAAAATGTGATGCATGGTTCTAGGGATGATACCAGCCAAAGGATCTTCTTCCCAAGATATATCCATATCTAAACTTCTTTCACCTTCCATTGTGAAAGTTTTTCCAGTTCCAGTTTGGCCATAACTGAAATAAAATCATTGCACAATTAAAAAAAAATGTAGATGTTTCAGTAAGTATCATCTGAAAAATGTCTTTTTTAATCACTAAAAAAAATCAATAAGACCTATTTACAACAAACAGGAGTTGAAAGAAACAAAAGGATTTATTTGTGGATAAATATTAAGTGCAGGACAAGAATATCATTTAATGAAAGCATATTGCTACAGCTCTACTAATAACTACATGATTAAAAGAAATGGTGAAATCACAAAATAGTTAAGTCATGACAAATATATCAATAAAAGCATATTGTCACAAATTGACTGGCCTAATAGAATATAAATGGTAGTGAAATGACTAAATATACTACAGAAAAAAAATCCAACTTACTTTTTAATTAGAATTACTAGGATATTTATACAAACAAATTAAAAAATATCTAATGTTGAGAAAAAAAAAAGATTCAAAATTCCTCAATAACCTTTGAAAACAAAAAATGAAAATCAAGTCTGAAAATCGGGAGAAAAAAATTTAACAGTTTTTTTCAAATACATTGTTTTAATATTAGGTTGTCATAAAAAGTTTGTAAAAACTTGAAAAAAAATGTTTTTTTTTTCTTTTGAGGAATAATTTTTGTTGTTACTTGGCAAGTAGAATTTCAATTTTTTGCAAGTGTTTATAAATTTTTGGGATAACATATTGTTCTTGATTTAAATAATTTCACTTATTCATTTGATCACAGTTAAAGTAATAATAATTTGTATAAAAAATGCATAATATACTGACGCAAAAATGGTGCAGTTATAACCAAGCAAAACTTCATCAATAACAGGAACCACAACAGCTTTATAGACATCGATTTGTTTGGCAGACGGAGAAAAAACATGATCAAATCCAAAGGTTTTCTCAAGTGATAGAGCTCCCATTTTCTCTCGTACACGAACTTCTCGTTTCTCTGGAATTGGGTTCACCACAGAATATGAACCACTCTTTTTTTCTATACTGTTTATGGGTCTGTAAGAAAGATTTTTATAATCAATTAAAAAAAAAAAAGAAATCATTTCAAGAATTTTTCTTATTTACTCCTTAAGATCCAAATTTCAAAAATAAGAATGAGATTACCTCAAATTAACTAAATTCACCTTGCAATATTCCATAATTTTTTTTTTTGTAATAAAAATACTGGATTCAAGTGATGAGACTCTAAAACTTTGTATTATACTGTCAAACTTTGTATGTTGTCAAACTTGGAACTGGCGAGATAGAAGGTTTATGAGGTACAAGAGAGGAATAAAAAAAAAATTTTAATGAGGGTTCATGGGTTAATGTGATGAATATCATTTAAGATTCATTTCATTTATGTATTCAAGTTCTTCCTTGAGTATATAATAAAATAATGTTAAGATTTGATACAGCATAGAACATGCACACAAGATGCCCTCATTTACCAAATTGCAATATGTTAGTAAGGTCTTAGATATTGGGTTGAAAATTACGTATTAACTTCTTTTTACGGCTATACAATGGTTAAAATAGTTTTAAGAAGTTGTGAGTCACATTTTAACAAAGATTTAAGCAAAATGTACATCATAGTAGGTGGGGTACAAAAAAAAATGTAGCGAGGTAGGAAAATTCCAAGTTAAAAGGTAAGCAACCTACAAGGGTTTACTGTAATTGTGGAAAAAAGTTTTCATGAAGTTCATATCTGGAAAGTTCTAAATTACATTCAAAAGACTATTTTTTATACGTGGTCAAAACAAATATGTGGTCTTGTTGTTCCTGACATAGGCACATTTAAGCAGAACAAATGCTATCATTCACAATATCAATATTGGATCAATAAAATAAGTCAATGAATCAAGTCACCATTTGACAATGAATCCCTCAGATTGGTGGAAGTACTAGAGGCAAGTGGACACATGGGACCACAGGAGATAATCATTAATGTATAAAGAATCCTTGCTGTGAAAAAGAACAGTGGAATAATACTTTACATTGGTACTAATACGTTAGTTTTTGGTAGATAGAAGGAGCAAAAAAATAGCTTTTATTTGATGATAGCAAATGAAATGTTGAACCATAAAACATTCACCAACAAACATTAATTTTAGAAATCTGGATCAGTTTTTACAGCAGTTAGTGCACAACAAACACGGACACAGGCAATGAATGCAATTGAATATATTCACCAAAAAATGCACATACACACAGAAAAAAAATATTAAACATCTTAATACTACAAAAGACAATTACAAACCAAAAATAGATCAATACTATTCATTCCTACAATGTTAGGCTTTTGTTTTCCATTTCTTTTCTTCACACAACTCAGCAGCTAGCTCACCTCACCTTGAGGACAACTGACACAATATAGACACAGACAGGTCCCTTGACCAATCCAAAAATCCCTTTTTTTTCTCTTGATCTCAAGCAGCAGAACAACAACACACTCATACTGATTGCAAACAGAAGAGGAATTGCAAACATACAACCAACAACGTTGACTCTCCTCCTCCTCCACATATCTCTTAAAAACTTTTGTGGAAGACAAAAATCTTTATAAAAATCTAATTTTGCCCAACTACTTTTATCCAAAAGAGGTCTTTCAAGTGGATCCATCATATCCACTAACCAACATATATTACCAAAATCAATAAAAAAGAGAACTTTGTTTTTGTGGATCCAGCCAGAAAGCAGAGTCACAGCCATACACACACAAACAAACAATCTTAGATGACTGAATGGATGAGCTTGGGCTGGTTGGTGGCTGGGTTGATTTTTAAAATGAACATAGGCCAGTCTGCTGCCACTTAGCTATCTCTCTGAAAGCAAGAGGAATCGAGTCAGGCAGGACACTACACTTTTCCCTTCTCAATTTAAAGTGTGGTTTGGGCTAGATCAATTTCCTGGTGCTTGAAGCGGAAGCGCCTCAAAAAAGGAATAAAGCGAGAGACATTATTGGTTGGTGAAATAAATAGTGGATTAATAAGTAAATCCATCCCTTTGTGCTCGCCATTCCAATCGACTTGGCATTTGTATGTGCTGCTGTGGCTTGGCTGCTTAAGGCTTTGCTTCTGTTACTGCCGTGCTCGTGCCGTTCTGGACACCGTGCACATGATGCACACGGGACGGCACGGTCACACTCGTTAAACCACTCACTCACTCCACATAAAATATAATTTTGAAGTATTTTTGAAAAAATACATTAAAAAATTTAAGGAACTAATGGGTTTCCTAGGTTCAATCAATCAGCGCACCACACACCCACTAACACCAACCGACCGCACCGCACCGCACACCGCACAAAACTCACAGACAGTCACACACAAACCTAACCACAGAGCAAAAGAAGCACTCGGCAGCAGCGCATTCATTCATTAACTCATTTTGAATGAATTGATAGAAAAGATGGCGTGGTTTCTTCTCTCCTACCTACCAACTCCCAAGCTTCAGAAAAGGTTAACAAATTAGCACTTTATTTGATGATCTTCTAGTTTAGCGTTGGGACTTCGTAACGTAGAGTAGTTTCGTAAAATCCGGCCAAATTATGGAATCTCTCTTTAAAAATCGACCAAAAATCAGGCAATTATCTAACGAATATGAAATTTGCACCGTCACCGATTATTAAATGAAGAATGAACTTTAAGGCGTATTTTTTTCTTAATTATATTTTTTACTTTTTCTTTTAATTTTTCTTCATCCATAAACTGGAAGTGACAAATGAAGAAGTGAGGGGAATAGGCCAAATCGATTATGAAAAAATACACCTTAATTCATAATTTACTTCTGAGAAAATTTTATATTGATTAGATTATTGGTAGATCTTTATTTTTGGCAGATTAAAAATACTGAATAATTTTTTTTTTTTTTTTTTCAATTATTTTTATAAGAATGGGAAAACTAATTGTTTTTGTTTTTTTTTCTATGAAATGTTATTTCTATTTCCCCTTAAAAAAATCTTATTTACATTTAATGAGCCAAGAAAGTTCAACAAAAATCGGGAAATCTCCGTTCGGTTTTACAATTCTCACCACAACTAGAAATTGATTAACTTACTTGGGATTTAAAAATAGGTATTCTTATCTTAATAAGTTTTGCCCTTTTATACATTTTTAAGTTCACGAGACATAATTATTCTTTTTAATTCAATTTTTAAAGATGATCACAATCAAGACTATAAAATTTTAGATGTCTTATGATTAATATTCAAATTTAAAGAAAAAACAGGGAAACATTCAACAGCAAATTAAAAATCACTTTTGTTTTTTGAATTTACGAATTGTTTTATTTTTACTAAAGGATTTAAAATTATAACAATATTTTAGTAATCAATTTAATTTAATTTTAAGTAAATGCAAGTTATGAGTAAAAATATTTCAAATAAAAACATTTTAAAACTAAAAGTTAAATGACAACAAACAACAACGGATTAAATGGCGAACGTGCTGCTGGTGGCTGCCCCTTGCCTTTGGCTGACATAAAATAACGAGTTGGTATAGAGTTTAAGTTTGAAAAATTATGTAAAATAATCCATAAAAAATTATCATTGACTTACCTGCATCTTACTGCAACTTTAATGTTTTGGTTGCCGTTTTTCTTTGGGGGCATTTTAATTCCGAAATCTGAAAATTTCAACTTAGTTAATATTAAGGTAAGTCGCACTAACAAAACTGAAATTTGTATTTCGTGTATTTTGAAATTGACCAATCAAATTGTAACTGGGCTGTGATTGGTTAGAATCAAATGCCGCTTAAGACATTAACAATAAATTCAGACGGTTATTTTTTTTTTGTTGTTTTTTTTTTCTTTAATCATTAATTCAAACGAAAATGCATTTAAAGTTGTTGGTGTCTTGTCAGTCAGTGCGAGTTTTCGTTTAACATACGCAAGCAATAATTTATAGCACCAGCGAGGAATTAAAGCTCGTTAATTTTCTTTTGAGATATATTGGTTCTGGATTTATTTTTTTTTTTTTTAGATCTATATTTTTTTTCTTATCTAAGTTAAAGCACAATCTTTCATGTAACACGTGAGAGAGGGAGAGGCAGGGGGGCAATGAAAAGTTTTCTTTTTAAATAAATAAACATTTATTATTTTGAGCATATATTTTTGTTTTTAAATTTAAACAAAAAACTATGCTTATGCTGAATTTGATTTTTTAAAAAAGGCGCAAAAATTGTTGCGTGTCGATTTTTTTCACTGGCCATGCCCATGATGGCCACAATCTAATCAATCTCAAGAAAAAGAAAAGAAAAATTCACGATAATTTTAAATTATTTTCTCAAAAATTCATATTATTTTTTAAAACGTTTAGAAGTAAAAAAAAAAAAATCCAGAATAAAATAGTCTTTTAAAATAAGCTAAATCAGTAACGTTTCTTTGCTTTCAAATAATACATAAAATCTTTTGAAAAAAATGTTTAAATTTAAAAAGTTTTTTTTATTTTCAGGTTTTACTAATATTTTTCGTTATTTACGAAAAAGCCATTTGAAGGTGACTTTTTCATTATTTGACTCATATCCAAGGATTGAATTTATTTCAAATGACCCGAGATTTAATACAAGTTGGTAGTTTTAAATAAAAAATATTTTATTTTATTTTAAGAGAGTTTTTAAATAAATGTATTTTTCTTTAAATTTTTTAAAAGATTTTTTGAGTGTTTTTCTTTTCTTTTTTAAATAATTTCTTTCTCTGTACGTTTAAAAAAATAAAACTTCGATAAAAAAAATTCTGCCTTTCAATCATTAAGATATTTTCATCAATTATTAACTTGATAGTGATGATGTCAGTAAAGGGTTTACTTAAGTTTTGATTTAAAACCAATTTTAAAATATTGGCCTAAATTTTATTTTTTGTTTCATGTCAAAAAGAATTTGGAGACAAAAAAAAGATGGATGCCATTTTATCCTTACGTGAGATTTTAAAAGATTTTTTAATTTGTAGTCTGATCTGAATTAATGAGCCAGAGCCACTGATTTTTATATTGAAGGAAATTCTCATTGTTTGGTTGTGTGATGAAAAGTTTCATGCTTATGTAAGGTTTAAGTTATCAACTACCGTGGAATTTACACAGGTTCTGCTAGAAAATTGTTAATCATAATGTCTCGTTTACAATTTACCATGCATCAACATGTATAAAAATATTAAGTTGTCCCAAAAGTTTGTAGAAGTATGTCAAGAATTTTTTGTTCTCAAAGCCAGCTGGAATGATATTTTTATTGGGTTCTGAAGCTTGCAGATCAATGGCAGAAAAGTATTGGAAAATAATAGTCTTTATTTTGAGGAATAATTTTTATTTCTATCATTACTTAGTGAGTAAAATTCTAAAGTCTTCATAAACTTTTGGGACAATATGAAAATTCAACGAATTAAGATTATAAACTCTCTTGTTGTTTGGAATTACTACATTTGGAGAAATGTACTATGAATAATGCTGTGATAATATGCTTCTTATAAAAGATTACTCTTATCACAGACTTGACAATTTTACTATTTATTTTAATTCTTTACTTATTAGTAGGGCTGTGAGAACATACTTTTATTTAAAATATTCCTGTCACATCCCTAAGAACTAGGGCTGTGACAAGTATATTATTTAATAAAATGTTATATCCCTGAGGTGGCCGTATTATAGGGATAAACAAGAGATAATAAATAAGAAGTAAGAAGAGAAGTAAGG
>JAUZSX010225981.1:0-15706 GCA_034780655.1 Idiosepius hallami
ACACATATATATATATATATATATATATATATATATATATATACATATATATATATATATATATATATATACAATTATTCCAGTAATAGTATTTACACGTTAAGTTAGTAAGAGGATCGAACTAACTGAGTTCGTTTCAATTTAATCAAATCTAAACTAATTAGTCAGCCGAAGCACGTGCCAATGAGGCCACCGATGACTTTGGCTGAGTACTATTTCATTAAACTCTTTAGATGGGGAATCCTGATTGAATACCATCTGTCTCACAGTGATTAAGTCTTACCTTAATATATTATCGACCGCCCTCTTACCATACCCCTGAAGCTTCGGCGCACGCCATGGTAGCCGTTATTTCACCCCCTTTGCATCCCGTGTACCTTTAATAAGGTCTTTTGTTAAATTACTCATGTACTAGATGGATGCCATTGTTATCCTGGCTGTTGAGTGAGATTAGGTAGAAAACTAGAGACTTTTTTCGAAGGAATGGGAAGTAGACCTGCTTAAAAACATTTAAGACTTTAACTCGGTTTATTTCTTTCATTTTTTTTGTAGTTGGTATACCGTAGATTTTTGAGTTACACATATACACTGTTGACGTGACCCAGTGGATATACAATCGGACTTTGGAACCGTACTACGCGGGTTCGAATCTAAGTTGTTCCGTCTACATTAACATATTGACTAATACCCTAATGAATAGGTATGAAGCCCTATCTTCCCTCCAGCTATCGGTTAAATAGTGCAAGACCTCAACGGCAGATGTGGCGGATGATGTCCACAGTGACACGACGGCACTGAAGGTGGTGAAGGCTGCAACAGAGGATTGCCTCCAGTCGTTGTGGTTCTCTCCATGCCAGTGGCACCAGGCCCTTCTCTGACAAGGGAGCGTGTGGTGACTGCAGGTGCATCAGTCTTCCCACGTTAAAAGACATCACGCACATGCGTCCTTCGGAAAGGGTCCACAGATCCAAGACAAAGGACAGTCATACTCGAACACGAGTGACCGCCAAGAACACATATACTTCAAAATCGTGACCTGGTGGTGGATAAGAATATGCTGGTAAAATATATCCATTGAACTGTTCTACATAAAGTTGTTTTTATAACTACAAATGGTCTGGCTGCAAAATATCTATTATAGCTATTTCTTTAGCAATCAGTTTTAGAACAATAGTCCTAAAACCCTTTATTCCCATTATAAAGCCTCGTATCATAGATTCTGTCAATCAATAAGCATATTCTATCTTTTTAGATAATAAATCATAAACCCCAAGTTTACATATATTAACATGAATTTGTTTCGATAAGAAGAATTTATAAAAAAAAATCATTTCCAATAATATAAGACCTCATAAAATAACTCATAACTGTTTAATTGATTAATTTTTACTGCATATAAACTTTTTGATCATTTAATAGTGAGCAATGGTTTTTTATAAACTTCTTTCTTTGGCCATCACATTTTTACATTAACACAATTTGGACTATTTAATCCGTAGTTGGAAGTAATACAGAGATTCATAGATATCTCAAGTGTATTAGCTTGGCTGGGATTTGAATTCTGGTATCATTAATTTTCTAAAGTCAGTCCTTATTCATTTAAGTTAGCTTCGTAAGCTTTAATATCCCCTCTCTTTATATATATTGTTTTAATTTAGTTTCGTTAAATGAATATTTAAAGTGAAATTAATAAAATAGCTGTGTTTATATAAAATTAAATTAATAATTAAATTAATTGATTATTTATAATAATATTATATTTGTCTTTAAGAATTTTACTTTTTGCTTTTCTTTTCAAGATATTCAACCTGACTGAGTAAAATTACTAGACAGGGGAATTTTAATTGTCATAGTGAATACTTCGACTTATGACTTTCGATTTTGATTTCATCCCTAGCTTTTTGAGGTTTTAATTCATTTTAATATTATAAGCGCATTTCAACTTGAAAATAGTTTGTTTACTTGTACATTTAATTTCCTATCAAAAATTCATTGTACATTTTTCATCATTTCTCTTTACCACTTTCAAAATAGTCCCTGTGTCCTACTAGTTTCATTCTATAATGTCTGATGCAATATGACTAAATGATATAATTTTTACTGATTTAATCCTAAGACTTTTTTTTCGTTATCTGCAAAACAGATTAGTTGTGAAAATTACTTGTGCTTCAGTTCGGTGTTTTTGGGTTGTCTAATTTAAAACCTACACTATCTACTCGGTTCTACTTTCATGATTGTTTTTAAAGCCTACAAGGCAAAGCCTAGAATTATCCCATCAATCTTATCCTTTCACTTAAAGTCGAAATGTCGACGAAATCTTAATCTTTTTCGAAGATTGATGGCATATAGATGACAGCTCCACAAGCCTCATTGACAAAAATGATGTCTTGTACATGGTTTGTATTAGTAGTGGGGGAGACGATGGAGACCTCTATTTGAATGGAAATGTTGAACTGAATTGGTCAGTCGTGTCTGAATCATTAAAAAATGATTCTTTTTTGATTTTGATATTTTACTTGATTAAAACTGCTTATTATTTTTGTGGTTCGAAACATTTTTTTGTAAATGGAAATAAGTTAAGTAAAGGCGCTTTCGCAGAACAAGCAAATGGAGAAATTTGGCCTAACCCTAGTCAATCAAATTGCTGTCATACAACCGGTGCAAAGTCCCTGAGCAAAAACAAATATTTCTCCATTTGCTTGTTCTGCAAAAGCGCCTAAATAAAATATTTAATTAATACATTGCTAAAGGTGTGAAACGAAATTTACTTTACGTTTGACGTTACTTTAAAATAAAACTTGTTCTATGTTTACAAGGGCTAAAATGTTAGAATAATTAAAAACACTATTTTTCTTAAATAATCAAATATGCTTACTTTTCCTTCGGTATCATACAACCCTGCTGGCACATTCTCTACCGATGATGAGCCTAAAGTGCAAATTTCTTATTTGTCAATGTAATTCGATATTAATGACCTAGGAGTTCTTGAATCTTTTTTTTCGTAAAGCACTGGTGATGACCTTAGCATTTGACATCCGCCATGTCGTAGTCAATTCCGCGCTCAATTACATCCAGACCTGAAGTTCAGCAGCTGCAATATTTCAAAGGTTTCTTAGAGAGAAAGGACGGAAATTAGAACTGGTCATTTGTATTTGGGAACCCTCGACATTGGGATGGCTTGATAGGGTGAATATTTGATGACCAGTCTCAGTTCAATATTCAGGGTTTCTAGAAAGAACTTTAGTTAATTCTTTTACCGGATGTAATCTTAATGTTGGTTTTAGTTGCTTAATTGTTAAAAATGTTGCTGTTTTGAAACTAGGAATTTTAAATAATATAAGAGAATTAGTTTTGATAAAACCTGTTTTTTCTATTTTTCTATTTTTCTGTTCGCTTCGTTCTTTAAAAATAATTATGGAAGGGTTAGAATTTGAGTTGATAGGTCTTATTATTCAGTTATCAATCAATTTTTTTAATAATTATACCAAATATAATAAATGAATATCAAGCTGTAAGCAAATCATATTTCATATTCCCTTACTCTGGAATTATATTTAATTGTCTTCTAGTTTGTATTTCTAAAAGGGAGTTCATTATCATAGGATAAGTACGTCCAGCATTATACATTATCAGATGAATCTTACTTACAACACATATAAACCAACTACAAAGACCGCTACGCTGTGAGTCTTGGGAGACATTTCAAGTTGGAAGTTTTCAGAATGCTTCTGAATACGAAATCAAGATTCCTGATTTCAATATCCAAGGAAGATGGAAGGGCTCATGACAAAAGATTGTGAAGATATAACTGAAGATGCAAGTAGAAGTCCGAATAACTTCATAAAACAATATAGTTATATCAGAAATAAAATTTATTAAAGTTTCTAAAAAATGATAATTTATTATTACTTAAAAATATAAGAATATAAAATAAAATACTATCCTATCAAATATTATATGTTTACGTGGGCACATTAAAACTATTGAATGTAACTTAGAGGCGTTAATTTTCCTCTTAAAACTACCCAAGAAAATATTTTACTAATCAAAATTATTGAAAGAAAATATTTAAAAAATCTTTACTTAATGTAAAACCAATAGAAAATCTAAAATAGTAACACCTATAGAGCTTAATTCTATTAAATGGATAGAAAAAACAATGCCTTTTGAGCAGTAATCGTATCTTTAACGAGTTCACGGTCTTTTTTTGGTGATTGATCGATCATTGTATGAAGAATTTTATATTCAATTTAACATCGCATTGAATTTTACCTAAAGAACACTTGTCATAAGATTTGGCCAATTTATATCTTTTTTGAATCTCAGACTGTCTTTTAAGCCGAAGTGTGTCATGGGGAATAAGTATTCTAGGCAAACCAAATATAAGATTTAATTAAGAGAGACAGAGCAAGAGAATGTGATAGGGAAACATGATTGGAAAATTGTAGTGGGAACGTAAGGATGCGATAAAAGATGGAAATGCAGAGTGATGGAGAGAAGAGTCAGTGCAGAAGAGGAGCTAAAGAAAAATAAAATGGCATAGATATCAAGTACATAGGAGAAAGCCTGTGGGTGAGTAGTGTATTAGAGGGTGGATAAAGGACGAGAAAACAGTAAAAAAAAGAAAGGAAAATGGGATAGTGCTTTAATAAAAAAAGGAAGGACGCGGATAGAGTGCGAGGAGGAAGACGGAACACTAATGGAGAGATTAAAAGGTGTAGGTGAGAATAGATAGTGAAAAAAAGTGATAATAAGAAAAAAGAGAAGCAGGAAATGAAAGGAAAGACAGAGATAAAGGAAAAAGAACATGGAAGAAAAAAACAAGTAAAAAAAAAACAGTGCTGTTTGATCTTTACAAGTCACTTGGTAATCCAGCTTGCGACACCATAAAAAGCAAAAATGGCAGTTCATAGCTCACTCTATCTTATTAAACTTTGGACCCTGATTTATCAAAATTACCATGTAGTCACTCAGAACAGTTATATTGTAGGAAAAAATATTGTTGAGTCTTCTTTTGCATTATATCTTCAGGGCTGATAAATCGCACTATTAGGGTTCAAAGATTTAATTCGCTAAATAGGTCTAAACTACAAGGGTTATTACAAAAGTAATACCATCTTTATTGCAAACTGACTTTTTAAAAGTTGATCAGCTAAAAAGACGGGAATGGTACTATTAAAACGAACATGTGCTCCATAATCTATTTTTATTCATAGTCACCACCATTCTCCACACAGTTTTGCCAAAGATAAACGAGGAAGTCTTTTTCAGACTCTGAAGGCCGCTTGTCACTCATAACTCTGTAACCACTTTGAAATCGATGAACCCATCTTATAACTGTGCTGATATCAACGTTACTATGAAATGTCTTCAGTAGATATATTACGCAGTTAAGAATAACCTATTTTCTTTGCAATAGTTTGAACCAGTTATTATTATTGTTAAATTGATTGAAACATCAAAAGTTCAAGCATGAAATAATTTTATGGAAAACAAACATCGAACAAAAAAGAACAAAGCAACACTAAATTTAAAATGTATATCCGCAAAAAAGATTTACTTCTTTTTCTTAATAAAAAAACTGAATGGGTTGGGGAAATATCTTTTTCTTTTTAAATTTTAGAAAAAAATTCGTGAAATCAAGTAAATTATAGGTATACTCAATGTTGTAATTATAACCAAATATATGCCTGTTTACAATTACGTCTATATTAAGAATTTTTCAGTCCTATAAATTACGATAGAAAAAATTTCAGAATATTTGTTAAACCTATTTTCTAATCATTTAAAACAATTTGAAGACTTCCATAAGAAAACCCTAATCCAAATCTACTACGAGGGAATTAATTCTAAAACTATATTTTTAACAAATCGTACACATGTTATTTTCTATTTTATTTCAATAATCTTTTAAATGAAAGCAGCCGAATGTGTGTTTTTGTGCAAATTTTATAAAAAATTGAAAAAAAAAAATTTTTCCCTTAGATTACAAATAAAACCATTAAAAGAAACCTTGTTAAATCTAGTTTCAAAAACCAAAAATAAAAACAAATCAACAAAATAAAAATAAAGAACTTATTAAAAAATCAGAAAAATGTCAAACAAATTAAATGTTTATGAAAATTTTGAACTGATATTCTGTAACTAAAAATAAGCAAAAACAGCCAATTGCATTTTTCTAATCTTATAACAATTCAAGTGTTATCAGACTACACTAGCGTCAGTCCGCTAAATGCATAATATTGCACATCATTAAGATGTTCCGTAACTCGACAAAAACAAGTATTAGAGAGTAAATTCTTTTTGAATTATGCAATTATTGAATTTTAACCCCTTATTCTTTAATTTATATATACTTATCGTAATGAAAGTTTTAACACATGATCGCGATTTTCTCTATGGTTTTTAATTCATCATACACAGGCAGTCTTAAATAGTATTAATTAATTTCTAAATAACATTCTTTGCAACTAATTCTACCGACGCGTGAAGTGATGTGATTTAAGAATTTATTGGAAAAGAGTGAAAAATATAAAAGATGCATTGTGGTCGATAATCAGAAATCGAGGACCTTCGATGAGGTCGTCATGGTAACATGAATGTAGAAAGGAAAGAAAAAAAAGAGGCATCGCTGTGAAGAAATAAAAAAATGGAATGAATAACAAAATTTCGAATAGCTAAAGAATCACGAGAAAAATGATGAACAAATAACAATTGACGACAGCAGTGGAAATTTTTTTTATTAAAACAAAACAACAGAATTCTAATGATCAAAGAAGCATAAAAATTTCGAAAAAATGTTTTGATGTAGGAAAAGACAAAAAATCATCGGCAAGGTCAATGAATTAAAAAATTATTTAAAGTCATAAACTTACCCAATCATGAAATTTTTAGCAATCAATAATAAAAAAATATCTAAATTAAAAAAAAAATCACCTAATCCTGAAATTTATAGCAATCAATAGTAAAAAAAATAACTAAATTTAAAAAAGATCACTTAATCATGAAATTTTTAGCAATTAGTAATAAAAATATAGCTAAATTTTGAAAGAATCACTTAATCATGAAATTTTTAACAATCATTAATAAAAAAAAATAAATTAAAAAAAAATCACTTAATCATGAAATTTTTAGCAATCAATAATAAAAAAAATTAAATTAAAAAAAAAAAACACCTAATCATGAAATTTTTAGCAATCAGTAATAAAAAAAATATATCTAAATTTAAAAAAAATCGCCTAATCAAGAAATTTTTAGCAACCGATAATAAAGAATATCTCAATTAAAAAAAAATTCACCTAATAATAAAATTTTTAGCAATCAATAAAAAAAAATATTTAAATAAAAAAACACGTAATAATGAAATTTTTAGCAATCAATAATAAAAGAAAAGTACTTTATAATAGTTAATCTATGATTTTTTTCCAATTATTTTAAAATTATCTGAAATGTAATTTTTTGTACTCGTTAAATTATGCAAAGAGTGCATTTTTGTGTTTCTGTAGCATCCATCAAGTATGAGTCGGTTAGTTTTGGGTGGCCAATTTGTATTCTATTTAGAACGATTTCTTCTCTTCTTTTTTCAGCTATTTTTATTTTATTTTTGGTTGGTGTTCATGTAGTTTGTTTTTGGTGAGTGTGTTCCACTCTATTTGCCATTTGTTCTCTTGGTTCCTCTAAATTATTCTTATTAGGTCTGTATATGGAATTTTTATTTCTTTTATTTGGTTATGTGTTGTTTAATTTGTTAGTTTGTCGGCTTTTTCGTTTCCTAAATAGCAATGTGACTGTGCATCGATGTTATTACAATAATTTTACCCTTTTGGTTATTTTCATATATTTTTACGTTCTTTCTGTGATATAGGGTATTTGGTTTCTCTCTCTTTTAGGGCTGTGACACAAGATACAAAATCTGTATATGTTATGTGTTTTTGCTTGTTCTTGTTTCTGATAAACTTGAGTGCCATTTGAGTGCTTATAGAAAATCTGTATATACTGATGCATCGTTGGTTATTTATAATGGTTTTGTTGCACCGTATATGTTGCCCATTTTCCGTAAACGTGAACGTAAGTTTAAACTTTAAAAGAGCTGTCGTTGGTAGTTTCTAATTGAGATATTACATAACTTTCTGTCGGAATTACCGATGTAGATATTAGAATACTACACAAGTTCAAAACGGAAATTATATGTGGATGATGGAAATAAAAAGAGGCCTTAAGTTCGAGAGAATGAAGAGTATCAGTTATTAAAGTACCGACCGAAGAATGACTTTTATGAAAAAACAAAATCTGTTCTAAACGTTATATGAGTCTTTGTGTAATCTTAACTTGTAATCGTTGCTAAATTATTGAGCAACACAAATATAGCTTACCTCCAACAAGATTTTAACGGGGAATCTGACCACGGTGGTTACGATCCCGGGGATAGAGAGACACTTTACATATAACAAAAAAAAAAAAACGGCCCCAGGGAGTGATATGCACATAAACCTTGTAAAAATAGTACCAACAAACAAGACCAGTGAGTGATCACAACTTTTCAAAAGTCTCAAAAAGATAAAATAAAAGTGGAATCTAAAATGAATTGGTTTCTGATACAAGGTAGGATAACAGACAAGAACGAAACAAAAATAATGATAATTTTAAAAAAATTCAATACAACTATTCGATAAAATAAGAGTTGGTACAAGCAAAGAAAAAAAAAAGAGAATTCTACACAAAAGAAAAGGGAAAAAAGACGAAAAGAAAATGCCAAACTAAAACGAAAGGAAAGAAAATTAAATGAATGCAAACGAAGTAGCATGTCAAATGGAGATCGAACCAAAAGATATGGGCAATAAAAAAAAACATGGTTTAAAAATAAAATAAAAATAGTAAAGAACGGTAGTTCAATTAATTTTACTTGATAATAATCTCTGATGTTAATTACATTTTCGTGCGATAGACAGTTTGCATTAAATTGAGTTATCTCCCTTTACTCTCGACCTACTTTAATTCACTGCTGTGTTCTTTTTGTTTTGATTTAACTTGGTCTCTTATGACTTTTTAAAATGTTTTATTTCTAATTTTTCGTTCTTTGTTATCCTATCATTCAATTGGGGAAGCCAATAGTGGCTACAGTTCCTCTGGCTCCAACCAAACTGTTATCATCCATTGTTAGGCAGTGCATGTGTTTCGTACTCACTATTTTCAAAACTTTTATAAAAAAAAAATTAATAAACAAAAATTCCAATAATAAATAAATAAATAAATAAAATACAAAGTGGTAGAAATGATTCGCTCTTCCGGGAAATTATATCAACCCGTGGTTCGTTAAAAGATGCAGTTGCATCTGTAGGCGTCAGATTATTCTTTGAAGTAGCCAGACAAAATATTCTCTGTAAAAAAATATTAGGAAAATAAAATTTGTCTGAGTAAAATTTTACGTTTTTACATTTTTTCAAATCTTTTAAAAAATATACATAAAATATTTTTTGGTAAATAAAACCTTAGCACAAAGTGAATATCTTAACAGTTTTTTTTTTTATTAAAAAAACCATTAAAAATAATGTTATTACTTATGTTTTTTGTTACATTAACTGAATTATAAGAACAATACAAACATATTAGGATTGGTGTTTAACTCAGAGACAAAATGTTTTATTTTATTTCTTTTATTACAGAAAAAAATGTTTAACTCACGGGAAATCTTTTTGAAAGCAGATAAAGTGGTTTGTCATTGTTGGTATTAATATGCAGACAACATATTAATGACACTTCTCTGTGTGTATAACCCAAAACAATATTCAGTATTAGTGTATTTTCGCACACATGGGTGTTCATATGCAGTTTGAAGAATCACTAGATATGGCACTCATGGGTGTTAAATTCAGTATTACCCAATATTCACTATTAATACATCTGAGATTCATATTTAATAATTGAATTCCATTGATAATTTTGGAAATCGTCGTCATAAAATTTGAAACAAAATAAAAAATAAAATTAAACATCATACGTAACAATATAAAAAAAGTTTTTAAATTGCGTTTCATTGAAAAATTAGGCCAACTTCATCAGTTGGCCTAATTTTTTAATGAAACACAATTAAAAAACTTTTTAAATTAAATTTTAGATTAAAAAAGATATTTTTTGAAAACTTTAAATCCATATTTTTCGTAAATAAAGATTTTATTTAATTTTTTCCATGCTATCCAAAATTTTTACCCAGCCAAAACTATTATTTAAAGAATATTTCTTTGCAAAATAAAATAAAATTTATTTCTATGAAATAACCTTTTTTATAAGGGAATTCATGTTTTTTAAAATTTTTCAGCTGACAATATCCCAAATTATATGTGAAATAAATGCTTCCAATCCTTCTACCCATCATCATTAGAGTCCTGACTCCGTCAACGCCAGGTAACACTCTTTGGAATGTCATTTTGGCACAGTGGATAGGAATCGTAATATTCAGGTACCAATTGTAGTCGTTCCGTCTACGTTCACATTTGGACTAATATACTTGAAGAAATTATGAATCCCTACATTCCTTGCAGCAATAGATTAATTAGAGCATATTTTGTTATTAAAAAATTACATTTGGATAAAAGAACGATCATCAATTATAATTGTTCTCGGCATTAAATGACCTAAGACGGTTGATATACTGTTAAATAAACAAACAAACAAACAATTAAACCGACGAACAAACCCCTTAAATGAAATTCCAGCACTCAAGTATCTTTGTATAACTGACTGTCAGGGACTGCACAGGATCCTCCCACGTCTGGAATGTTAACCAAGAATGTGTGTGCGTAAGTATAAATATTTTTCTCCTCCCCCCTAGGTGATTGTATATAATATTGTTCTTGCTATTCTTCTTCTTCTACTTCTTCTTTTTCTTAAAATTATTATTATTATTTTTATTATTATCAATAATATTAATAATAATAATATTAATAATAATAATAATAATAATGATAATGATAATAATAATAATAATATCATCATCATCATTTATTTGTTTTTTTTTTCTTTTATTACAAGCTTGAAAATTTGGAGAGTCTCTTATCGCCAACAATGCTTTGTATGATTTACGTCATCAAAACGGCTTTCCTCTCCCACTGGTTTCATGCAGACAAAAGATAATGAATTTAGCCGAAGGCGGACGAGATCAAAGAAGACAACAACGCAACAAGGAACTACGCTGGTTATCCAATATCTAGCACTGAAAAGTTTTAGGAATTCAGTTCGGTCGAAGTAATTCAAATCTCAAAGGTTCTCTTTTACCTCGTAGAAGGGATCGATAATTTTTATCACTGGTGGAGCCTTACCTAAACCTTTCTTTCGTTACTAAGATAACGGAATCATTTTCCAAGGAAATAGATCCTTTGATGTTTGGTTTGCAGAAAGGGAAAAATAAAAGCGGCTAAAACCACTCACTTGTACGGCATGTCGTATCTTTATAGCATAAATCAGGTTTGTATTGAACAAGATTCAAGCGAAAAAATCTATTCTTTTTCTTTTTCTTTTCTTCTCTTTCTCTTTCCCTTTTTTTCTTTTTTTTTCTTTTCCTATGTTTACTTAAATGATTACTGATCTCTTTTATTAAAATAAAAATGTCTTCCCAACATCCTCTTTTATCTTTTCTGCTCTGTTTCTTTCTCAATTTTTGCCCATTCAATATAAAACATAGGAACATATTTTTTGTTTAAAAGTATACCTACGGTTATTGAATTTTTATTTACTGCACAACATTGTTAATCAAAACCTTTATTTCAAGGTGTCTGTGAAAACAATATGAACATTACACAATATTACATTTGACAAAAGTCATAGATATGTGTTCAAAAGAGAATCCTGTGTATGACATAGTGATTGATGTCGGAATTATAATATTTTTGTTTAAAATTGTTTTTATTTAAAAGTCTAAATTAAAACAATATAAGCATTATAAAATGCCATAGTAAGCAGAAGTCTATAGCAATCCAGATTTTATTTATTAGATTTTTGTTTTAAACTTTCGAAATTTATGCCAAGGTCTAAGTATAATCATACTTAAAATTATACAGTGGTGTATATTGCTTAAAAGTCTACAGATATATCTTACCGGAAATAAAAGAATACCCTACCTACATATATACAAATTTGTAAAAATTAAAAAGAAATAGAATAAAACCAATATTGTAATTTATTAAAATTTTTAAAAAAGATTTGTTTGTTGCAATGGTTTTAAAAATGGAAGTCTATTATTCAATGATGCTACAAACTAATTCATCTGAACAACGTAATCATTAATTCAATTCAACTTGTTTCGATATTTAACAAACTAATGATAGGCAACTGCATTTACCTTAAACTGACTGAGACAGCTTAAGGTAAATGCAGTTGTTTTGACCGCGTTGAACTCGTATAATACGATTCCAGAGCCTATGCTTTTGCCAAAGCTTCACCCTCGATACCCAAATATCAAAACCTAATATTGTTTATATGAAAATGAACAGAAAGGTAATCAATCAAACCCTGTTATTCTTTTAATCTAAAACTGAACAGAAAGTTCACCGAATGAACTCAGTTGTCTTACCTTATCAGTAGTTAAGTTTTTTTCAGAAATCAATTTGAAAAAAAAAAGAGAATAATTCAACTTTTTTTTAACCCTGCATAACCTTTTACATTGAAATAAGTAGTGATCTTTTGATATTTATAAGATATAAATTGGAATTTGTGTGTGAGGGGAGATGGAAGGGGTGGGCAGAGAAGAGGATAATCGAGAACAATGGAAAATATCGAAAAATATAAAAACCGATATAAGTTCTGTGTTTATATCTATTCTTTCGTATACTATAAGTTTCATTCCACAAATAATGCCATCTATATTCTAAGTTTTTTTTAATTGAAAATTTCCGAAGAAAAATGATTGACCTTTTCTACTTTAAAATCTATTTTTATGCATAGCAAAAACCACTCTCAAAACACTTTTGCTGGCGAGGAACAAATCAGTCCATTTAGCGCCCAGAACGCACTTAGTTATTCACCTCTCTGTCGCCACTCTGATATCAACAAATCCGTCTCTTAACTGTGCTGATATCAACTCTAGATCGGCTTTGTAAACTTTCAACATATTGATTGGATGATGATTGGTTCAATTTTTTTTTTGCGTGGAGAAATTTATTGACAAATCTCTGGTTCGGACGCACGTCCATGATACACGGCTGATTTCTGGGAATCTTGCACTGTCAATATCTGCAACAGAGATATAAAACCTTCAGTCTATGAATAATTATGTTCAGTCATCATAACAAAGCAATATGTAATAACCTGTGGTCCATTCGGGTTAAATAATAAAAAAAAGATAGGAGGCATTACTTTTGAAACAGCATTAGAATTTATGAACATGCACTTTTAAAATAGAATAGTTGAATTTTTATAAAAATAAGGTTGAAATAGACCATGAATTTTGTCCAATTTCCTAATTATCCAGTTTCAAGATTGATTCACAATGTTTCATGTATTTTAGGTTTTAGAAAGGTCACAGATGATATTATTTTTATTAATTCGATTGACATATCATCTTAAATTAAACGCATGCTAAACAATCGGCCCACGTACACATATTACTCTTTAGCTTTACCCTACTTTAATAAGGTTAGAGTTAACCTTTCCATTATAAGAACAATTTATCTATCTGTATATATCTATATATCTATCTATCTATTCGTCTTCCGACTGTCTATATTGCTGTTGCTATTCTTCTTTTAGGTGGCTACTAAATAGGTAAATAGATATACATGTAAAAAGCTAGATAGATAGCTATAAACTAAGTGCCCCATTATATGTATACCTACATACCTTTCTCCATACTTATTACTAGGGCTGTGACAATATTCTTTTTTAAATATGCTTTATATTCTTTAGATATGCTGGAAATATTCTTCAAGAATATGCTTAAGAATATGCTTTTTTCTTGGGAATATTTTTTTAAAAAAAGAATATGCTTATCTTTCTCGGGAATATTCTTTTTTAAAAAATATGTTTTCTGTTAAAAGCATATTCGTTTTATTTTTTCAGAATATGCTTTTAACACAGAGCATTTTTTAAAAAGTTAAAAGCATATTCTTTTGAAAAAAAGAATATGCCTATTGTAAAAAGAATATTCTTTTTTGAAAAATATGCTTTTTTTGTTAAGTGAATATTCTTTTGAAAAAAGAATATGCTTTTTGTTAACAGAATATTCTGTATGCAAAGAATATGCTTACATAAAAAGAATATTCTTGTCACAGCCTTAGTCATCATCATTATAACCGTTCCATTCCTTTGGTCGACATCAGAGTGAGGCATACTAAATGGGCAGTCTGTGAGCAGGTTTGCGATAGTGCCACATAGGCAAAAAGCATCCTGCACAAAGGCCCACCTCAAGAGGTTATCTCGGGTCTTTGCTACCTTATCACCGAGCACGGTGAAGCGTCCCCTACTCTATGCTGTGAAGGTCCGACCCGGCCTCTTAAACCACCTCTGGAGTCTCCAGACTGAGCGTAGTGTAGCAATTGACATTTTAATAAACCCTGTGTATCGCTTTATTGCAGGTCAATATTTTTTAAATTTTGAAATTTCTATAAAACGCAGAGAGATTAAATTTGATACACTGGAAGAACATTATAGGGTGCCTTATTTCCCTGATTTAAATTAACATTTTTATCCAAATCCAAGTCAAAACCATTACTTTCACTTTAGCTGCCTCGAGCAGATGGAGTTCGTTAACCTGGGAGAGCAACTCCTCTAGGTGAAGGGTAACAATGAATTCAATTATACACACGGGGTTTAAAATGACAGTTGTACAATTTATTCCATATGGGGGAAGATGAGGATTCATACCTTTCCCAAGGTTAATAGTCGGCATGTCAACGTAGACGGAACAACTTGGATTCGAACCTGCGTACTCCGGTTCCGAAGTCCGATTGCTTATCCACTGGGCCACGTCGACCGCCACAGAAAAAAAAATGTAATGAACTAAAATGCCTTTCTGAAAAATGCTTCGTTTTCTTAATTGAATTAAAATTTCGCCACTAAAGTGATTAAAAAAAAAAAAAAAAAAGAAAGAAAGAAATTAAACTCAACGAAAGCCGTCGGTCTAATGTGGTCTTGGTTGTTCGTACATTTCGATTCGAGCAAATATGATGAGACAGCAGATCAGCTGAAGAGCTCTCTAACAAATTGAACATGATGGAAGTGATATCAAGTCTCTTAGCGTTACGGGTCTCGACATTCCAATGTGAAGAATTAGTAACTAATTTTATTATTTAGCTTTTCTTTCTATTGTAAAAAAAAAAGAAAAAAAATATTTAGCATGATCTTTCTTTTTTTTTTTTTTTTTTTTTTTTTTTTTTTAAATCCAGTAGAATTTTTTTCTCTCTAGGCGTTTATGTTTTCGCTTTTTTGTAATACTAAAATTATAGTTTTTTAACATATAAAAAGATCGGTGTGATATGATACTTCGTATCTTATATTTACAAAATACAAGATCAAGTTACTTGAGGCAATTATGTAACCTTCAAGAAAATAACATTTTTTTTTTGTATAATTTGAACCAGTGCCGTGCGAGGCCATCTTGCGGCCCTGTCGCAGAATGCAACTTGCTTGCGGCCCACGTTCATCTAAAAAGGTCAGTTGCATCCCCTAAACATACTAGAGCTTTCGATCAAAGAGCATATATATATATATATATATA
>JAUZSX010226200.1:0-15705 GCA_034780655.1 Idiosepius hallami
TCTTCTCTATTATAAAAAAAGTTTTGCTTTATGTCATTTCCTAACTAGTATCATTTTTTTCCAAATCTTTGAGATGAGGTTTCATAATCTGTGTATGAATTTTTTTGTAAACCGTTGTTCTAATCTTTGTAGCTGTTGTTTACCATTTTTAATCTCCTGACAAAGGCCTAAGGATTTGTTGGCTGAAATGTAGTGAAGCAACAACTGTAAAGATGAGGACAAAAATCCACAAAAATTCATACTCAGGACGATTTTTGTCTTGAATCAAAACGAGTCAACATTCAACCAAAAATAATCAAAATTTTTGATGTTTTTTTAAATTAAATTCTATATCAATTTTTTAATTGATTCTCTTATATTTGCAATTTTGTTATATTTGTGTTTTGGATTATTAATAAGAAGTACAAATATTAACTGTTTTAATAAAACTTATATTCAACTTTGTCTACATATTTTATGAGTCCTTCATGGTTTTTTCTTAGATTAAAAATATCTACTATCATCTCTTGTGCTGATTAGCATGGAGTGTTTTGAGAGACTGACTACTTACCACTCTTTAGTCTAGGGATCAATTGTAGAGAGATAGAGAAAAAAGAAGAGAAAGTATGAAAGATGAAGAGATTTTGGAGGTAATAATTTGAGACTGACCTACATAGGTGGAAGTGTATGAGAGAAGAGGAAAGACAAAGTTACGATCTAGGTAGGATTGAAATTGTCCTGATTCTTGGTCTTTAGTAAGAGGCCACTTTAATTCTTTTTCTTCTTCATTTTTTGATACTTCTTCATAAAGTTTTCTGTTATGATTCCAGATGAATTTAAAGGCCATGGTAACAGCTTTCATGGAGATAAAAGTCGTGGCACCAAAAATGCCCAAAAAAGACTTTGTCTTCGTTTGTTGTTCAGCGTTGTGGCTACGAAAAATGAATTAATAATAAAAGACTTGGTTGACCAAGGAGCTTTGAATCTTATGATCTGTAAGAAACAAAACTTTTGTTAATTGTTGAGGAAAGAAGAAAATTTTTTTATTTCTTCTTCTTTTTCTTCTTCTTTTTCTTCTTCTTTTTCTTCTTCTTTTTCTTCTTCTTTCTTCTTTTTTTCTTTTTTTCTTCTTTTTTATTATTCTTCTTTTTTTCTTTCTTCTTCTTCTTCTTCTTTCTTCTTTCTTCTTCTTCTTTTTTTCTTTTTTTCTTCTTTTTTATTATTCTTCTTTTTTTTCTTTCTTCTTCTTCTTTCTTCTTTCTTCTTCTTTCTTCTTTCTTCTTCTTCTTCTTCTTCTAATTCTTCTTCTTTTTCTTCTTCTTTTTTTTCTTCTTCTTTCTTCTTCTTCTTCTTCTTCTTCTTTTTCTAATTCTTCTTTTTCTTCTTCTTCTTCTTCTAATTCTTCTTCTTTTTCTTCTTCTTTTTTCTTCTTCTTCTTCTTATACCACTACCACTATGATAATAATAATGATAATAATTATAATAATTATAATATTGATGAAAACTGCCAGTCACAATTTGCATACAAGTGCTGCATGTGACCAATGTGAGAACTCAAGGTAAAAATGAAAGATACTAACTACAGTAATACCATTTATCAGTGGAGCACTGGGAACAATCCTGAAAGATTTTATTTTCACTCTGTCTTCAAGAAAGACCACCAGGTGTTGGCAGAGTCTGAGCTTATAGAGAATGAGGACTGGAATCAGTAGAATGAGAACTTGAGAAGATGCATCCCCATACAGTCTTTGACTGAAATAGAGCAGAGCCGACTGGCGCTCAAAAGGAGCCTTGTTATCCCTCTGACTCCAGTGAGGACCACCCGTCACTAGCATGGAAGCGCTGAGCCTGACTTGTGTGAGAACTCTTAAATAATGATAACAGTATTAACACTGGTGTCAGAATTATATGCAAATCAATATTTTTGAGTTGATTTGGGCACATCAGGAAGGCCAGGGTTTTCTAAATATTTTTTGGCTAGTTTCAAGAGGGTTGTGCCAGAGTTCTCTCTAGTGGATATTCAACAAATTTTCTCTTTGTTAGAACGTCCATTGCAAAGTTCAGGGTTAGTAACAAGTTTTTGAGTTGTACAAGGACCGTGGTATTATTTTTTGGCTATTTTTAAGGTAGAAATCTTATTATGAATTCTTTGGACAATTTTAGACATCTCAGCTTGATTTAAACCACCTTTACATCCCAATCTGCATTTAAAAATGGCAAGCTGAAACAGACTCTAAAATTGCTTAGAATTTTAGATCTGCACATATTATATTTACTTGGTGAGCACCAACCCAAGTTTGGCACAAGGCCATTTTAACGTGCTCTTACTCGGGCTTTTTACATTCGGGAAGAGCCCCATTTGCCCCAGGCTGCTAAAGTGAAAGTAATGGCTTTGACTGGGATTTGAACTCGCTTTATACGATTCCAGAGCCCGAGCTTTTACCAATGCTCCACCTTTGCTGCACATATGTTGGTACCAAATTTCACTAATTTTTATTAAAAGTTTGAGAATGTACTGTCTGAAGGAGTACAGACTGAGCTATGAAGGCTGTATTTATATAAGATAATTTTTTGTTATAATGTAGGAAATATAATTTATTTAAAATCATTGAATATGAATTTCTTTTATAACTATGATTAATAGGCAGTGAAGTTGGAGCATTGGTAAAAGCTTGGGCTCTGGAATCATAGTACGCGAGTCCAAATCCCAGTCTAAAACCATTGCATTCACCTTAAAAATGGCCTTATGCCAATCTTGGTTGGTACTGCTCACCAAGTATATAGAAATAACCTTGATTAATGTGTATTTGTTCATTTTTTTCATTTAATTTTTTAATTGTCTTTATCATGTCACACTTTGAAGACGTTATCAGATTTATTATTCTTTTTTTTTAATTTTTAAGCTGTTCAAAATGTTAATATTAATATTTATTATTCTTATTTCATTCTTTAATAAAAAGATTTAATAAGTTTGTTATTATTTTACTAACCTTTTTATGCCATGGTTTTTGCATTCTAGTTGTTTTATAATAATTTGAAGCATTATTTTTAACTCCCAGCCATTTTGAGTTCTTCAATATCAATTGATAGTGGTTGCTCTATAGAGAATGAAATGAAGTCCACCATGCTACTTATTCTTTCCCATTTATGTGAAGGAAATCCTCATCACAAGGTAAGATCACAAGAGAAAGATATTTGCCATTTTTTCTAATTAGTTTAACGAGAAAGACTTTTTTAGCTTCTTTCATTTTTTTTACATTTTCTTATTTTCCATTTAACTCTTAAAACTGTCTGTGTCAAGAAATAGTTATATTAAACTAAAAGTATTTCTTGGATTTGTTCAGCTGTTGCTTTGATACTCCTTTTGGGCTCTTTTTGATTTGTGATCTTTGTATTTCCAAGATTTTTTCCTTCTAAAAACGTTGCCTTAATTTTTTTAAAATCTGAAAATTAATTTAGTAAATTACAATTATATTGATATATCCATATATCAAATTTCTAGTCTCGAGATCAAAAATTGGCAAAGTAGTTTTGAAGAGACCATTCCTCAGTCTGACAGACACATAAGGTTACTTTTATTTAAGATTTGGCATAATTTAGATATTGTAGTGCAAGACTTATTATTTACCATATTATAATCTATTCTGGTAGACTTATGTACCTTTGCAATCATGAACTCTTCCTCTGTATCAAAGTAAACAGTTTCAACCTAACATCCAAAAGTTTTACTGCAAGAACATCAATTCCTGGCATTAACCATTATATTGTCTCAATAATTTCCATTCTTAAATCGTAACAAATATCTACAACCATAAAAAAGAAAAAAAAAAATTAGTCAATATTAACTTTTAATGTATTGATTGTTTGAATTTAAAAGATGAATTTTGATGATCATTTTTCTTTAAGATATTTGGACTTCTACTCTCATCTTCAGTTTTATTCCCACCCTGTTTCGGCTGATGCGCACCTTTATCAGGTGTTAATCAAACTTAGGAACCTTCATGTTAAACTCTGGAATCTTCTCAGCTGTAAACTTAAGCCTGTAATATTTGCATCAATATTATATTTCTAACTGACACTATTCATTCACAAGACTTTTATATAAGTTCTAAGTGACATTTATCTGGAGGTTATGAGTTCAATCCTGCCTGTAGTTGAAATTAACCCAATAAAGATTGACATAGTGCTGGATAATGTTTGCTGGATGTGGATAGTCTACCCCCGTGAAGAAAATCAAGGGCTAAGTTTGTAAGTTTGTAATCCTAAGAAAGCTTCAGAGTTCAACATAAATGTTTTTGTGTATACCCGAGGAAGAATGAAAGGCATATTGGCAGAAACTTTGGAAACTAAGTATGAGAGTAGAAGTCCAAATAACTTGAATAATGAAAACCTTGAATAAAGGTTTAGCTTTGGCAACATGTGGCATTTTCTTTTTTTACTTATTTCCAGGAACTTTTTGGTCCATTTGGTGTGGATATGTTGACCCATTTCCTGAAGACTGACTTAAAAATGATTAATAGTGGTCAAGGCTTCCATAGTTTGCTATTGGCTACTATTGATTGTGTTTGGTTAGTGAAAAATTACAAATTACCACAGTCCTTTTTTTTTGGGGGGTGTATATCAATTTCATACATTGAGATAAAATATTCCAAAATAGTGGAGCATTCCAAATTGATAGATGAGTTCTAAATTAAGATTTATAGAGTAGCACTCTAATATTTTGGACTTTAGATTATTCCAAAGTTGTGGAGAATTCCAAATTAATGGATTGGTGATTAATTTTAATGTATAGAGTAGAATTTTAATAGTTTGGACTTTAATTCAAAATAGAAGAGGATTTCAAACTAATGGATAAATGATTAGTTTAGGTTCATTTATATTTATTATTGTTAAAATAATATAAATATATTTTAAAACTTTTATATTGATTAAAAAGATTGAACAATTTTTTTAGGAATGTATAGCATAGAACTTAAGATTATTATTAAAATTTAAATAATATTGCATATTTAAAGCAAAGAGATCTTTATTTACATTTGAAATATTTTTGCTGATTTTTTAGCCTTAGTTTACATCAATAGGATCAGTATTGATGATAAGTAGAGTGTAATAAAATTCCTTATTGAATCTATAAGTTTTTATTTAGTCCAAAGTAATGGATGAGTCCAAAGTATTTAAGGAGTAATCTAATGGAAGTTACAAAGTAATGGAATTCTACAAACCCTTTTATGCTTTTTTCATCAAATTTCAGTTTTACTCAAAATATGGCTTTCTTCTAAACTTTAATTGTATTTTTGTGATAAGACACTGAATAGGAATTGCTTGGGTCCCACTAGATCTCAATTAAAACTTTTTGGTACCTAAAAATTAGAAAAAAATAAAAACGATTTACATAATTATTTGGTTTTCTGTTTAGTTTCTATCACTGACTTTTTTTTTATTGATTTCAATTTCTGATATTTCTTAATATTTCAAAATGGTTTCAAGATTTTGTCTGGCTTTTCAGGTGTTCTGTGATTGGCTGCACTTTATCAGAGAATTACTTTTTGGAAAATGAAGGCTGTTTTTTACTTTTGGATCTACTTGAGGTGAGTGGTCAGGGGGTGTGGCTTGAAGCTATCTCTTTGCCTTAAAACACAGCAATTTTCATTGAAAGAATCAATTGACAATATTTTATTTTTTTTTATTTTTATAAAACAAAATAAGAATCAATTTAGATAAGGCTGTAATAACTAAACTTAATAATAATGATGATGACAATAGTAATTATATTTTTATTTATTTAATTTTATACAAGTGTTTGATGTCTGCTTCTTCCATAAAATTTTAATGCCAGAATCAATTAGAAGTGATTATTCAGTCAGCAAATAAATATGTCTCCAATTTTACCATATACAAAAATCAAATACCATACTGTAAACAGACCTTATTTATATGATCTCATCACTTTAGATTTCTACTTAATCTCCTCAAACAAATAGACTACAATATATCATGATATTTCTTTATTCAGATTATCTCATCAACTTTTGGGATATTAAAACCTTTAATATTCAATGCCCATACACACAAATATTTTAATATTTCTTTTGCTTTATACTTAACCCATTAAAACAAATACAGTGTTTTTTTCATGCTGTTTCTTAATTTTCAGTTTTAAAAATAATTTGATAAATTTTTCTTTGAAATATTTTTATTTTAAATCAATATTAATATTAATATTGACATTTTTAATATTCAATTTTAAAAAATTTTGTTCAAAATAAATTCTAAGTAAAAAGAGGATTCAGTATTCAAAGGTAAAACTTGTATTAAATTATTTTTAGAATCTGTTATTTCTTAGTGGAACATTATATTAAATTTGTTCATTTTGTTAATTAACCTTTAAAATTCTGATTGAAATAAATTTTAAGAGAAAAAAATGAATGAAATATTTAAAGGTAAAATTAAATCATTTTAAAATCTAGTTTTACTGAAAAATGTTTGTTGGACGTTATTTCAATTGTTTCTAAATTTGTTATTTACATAATAAATGATTTCTCTTTTTACACTTATTAAATATCTATTTGCTCCGGAGTCTCTTTATCTAATCTTCATTCTTACATTTTAAGCCTTGTTGTAGCATTGAACGATAAAAAAACCAAACTATTATTCTTTTTTGTTTTTTTGTGTCTGTATTAGATTTGTCCACAGGACATGCAACAAAATGTATTTGGTTGTCTTTTGGATTTGTGCTGTGAAAACTCACAGACAGTGAGGCATATTTTGACGTGGAAAGGATCGAAAAACAATATGACAGCCCCTCATTTCTTTTGTGAAATATGGAGAGAAGAAGAAAGACAATTGGGGGTCAGTAGACAAGTGTCGGGAGCGATTGCAGGTAAAGGAATTGGCAGGAATTAAAATTGAAGAACTTCTTTGGATTCTTTTCTCATTAAGTTATGAGTCTGTTCTAATATTCTTACTTCTAATGGTATAGGGTTTGGGTGTTGAGATTTGAGAAAATCAAGGCCCTTGGACCAAAAATGCAATGGGCCCCTAAATGGTTAAATTCCACATAAAGAGGCTCTGTAGCAGGTGATCTGTGCATATTGGCTTGAATAAGAAAAAAAACTTTAGTTTGAAATTAGTTATGGGACAATTCTGATTTCAGGAAAATGCTGATTGACAATTCTGTTATGAAATAGGATTCAAATTTCTTATCAACTTAGCTTCTACAACAATTTTCAGTGAAGATAATTGTCTTCTCAAATTTTCATTTTTGCACAGTCATGATCTGCCTGCCTGTACTTGTGTCTGGCTTGGCAGTCTGCTCTGCCTTGAGAAACACACACAAGGCAGCCCAAGTCAGGCGGACCTCCTTGCAGTCCCAGGCCCTTGGAGCAGGTCGGATTGGACCGATGGTTCAGTACATCCCCTTTGCAAATCCACTTATGCCTAGTAGATGAAGTATGGTGTAGAAGATGGACCAACCAGAGAAGAGAATGGATACAATCTATATATATATATATATATATATATATATATATATATATATATTTACAGTATATATATATATATATATAATATTATTATATAATTCCTACCAAAAACAAAATCTCTAGTTGTTGTTGGACTTCTCTATTGCATGGACATAACTCTTTTTCACATGAAATTCAATTATCATTGCTATTATTATTATTATTATTATTATTATTATTATTAGCAAAGTTGTCTGCTGGGAATTACTACTGCTAAAACAACATTTTTATCCTTTTATCAACATTTTTCTCTGATCCCTTACAACAGTCACTTTTTATAATTTTTGTTTTGAGAGTTAAAAATTAATTCAGTGACATAACAACTTTTTTTGTCACTGTAGCAGCCGTAAGATTTGAACCCCCTCACTGCCGATTGATAACCTGTTAAACTTCAAATTTTTCAAAAGGCTTCAAAATATTTTTTTCATGGAACTACAATCAAGGATCTAATTTTAGAGTGCTACTATTAGTTCTAGACTTTCATCTTATTGCAAGACTACTCATAAACATTTACAGTCATCAAAGATTTTTCAAAACAAATGTATAATTTAAAATGGAAAAAAAAAATTATGAAAATTTTCTTCTAAATCCAAGATGTTTGTTTACTGCTTATTTTACTCAGAACTAGACAATCCTTTGATGGGCAGAACTCAAATGGAATCAGGATTCAGTTCACAACCAGCCTGTTGTGCCAGTCAGGCCATTGTGGAAATCACTGAGAATATGAGGGGCAAAATATACTGCATGTTTTGCAAACTTGGTCAGTGAACTTAAATTTATAACTCATATCAAAAACACACACGTGACAACATTCTCATTTACAAAGACAGACAGAAAGACAGTCATATATAATAATGCACACACACACACACACACACACACACACACACACACACACACACACACTTAAACAGTTTGAATGTTCTGTGCAGCTTCAACAAGTAAAGTCCTTTTTTTATATTCATAAAGCATACAATGTCTTCATTAATATTCATATACCAAGTATATAACCACTGAAAATTATTTATTACTAATATTTAGTTATGGAAAATTGATGATAGAAAGATAAAACATTAATTGTATGTCTTAAAAGGTTGTAATGTTATCAAACTAAATAAAATGACATTAATTTTTTTCCAATCTAATACAATAGCAATTTAACTAAAAAAAACAGGACTCAGCATTAAAATTAAAATTCTAGAAAAAATAAAGTTTAAACGAATAAATATTAACATAACATGTAGATAAAACCAGTATAATTATATTCCATTTTACTGTTTCTGATTGGATATAAAATGTTGCTATTAGCAACATTTTTCATCCAATCCAATTCTGACTTACAAACTAACATTGCAACAAGCAGAATTCTAATAAAGATTAAATAGAATTTACTAATATTGTTGACCAATTCTGCCTTTAAATGGCTAATGTTCAATAATGTTTGTTTCTTGTTAATAGGTGGAATTAACTTTGGTTTTATTCTAATGATTAATTCATTTGCCAAATTTTGAGATAAGAGCATAAGCTTCCTTAAAATGATTAGCTTTGCTTTGTATGATGAGAAATGTATAGAATAGAATTTTCTTCCAGATTTTGGTGATCTTTGTCTTTAAGTGATTAACCATTTCACTTTAGACTTTATTATAAAATATCTAATGTTTTTCTTCGCTTTCTTTTTTTCTACAGGTTTTGATGATCTCCCTGGCCTTCAAGTGGTTGACCATATCACTTTAGTCATTATTGAAAAATATCTGAATTTCAAAGTAAGAAAAATTTCACTTATGAAAGTTTCCTTAACTTTAAAATAACAGGATTGCACTAAGCTAAGACTGAATCACTATTTGGGTGCTTATTAACTATGGTAATGTTCAATTGACAAAATACTATTACTGTTTTATATAAACAGTAAGTATATTCATTTATTTAGATCCCAGGTTGTTGCATGCGTTCACACCATTTTTTTTTTGATATTCATTTCTATTTTTATATTGATTTTTGATTATTATAAACCACACGCCTACCTCAGACAGATGAGGATTGTTAACTCAAGAAAGTAAATTTTTTTTTAACATTAACCCCAGATAGGGATGCTGGGTCTCGTCACCAAATCCTCAGTAATTCGGGGTTCGTGGCGCAGTGGATAGAAATGTTGGAGTCTCTTCAGTTCCAGAGGAGCATTGTCAGAAGGTAGCGGTTTCAATTCCTACCCAAGTCAGTCAGAAGGATTTACTTGATCACAAAAATGTGGTTCGATAGACAACTACAATGGAAGACATTGATTACTGAGGATTCGGTGATGATGAGACCCAGCATCCCTATCTGGGGTTACTGTTAAAAAAAATAAAATACCTGAAGATGGCCAGAGGGAGACTAGGCTGAAACGTAGTGTAGAAACATCAAAAACCTACTAACATGAGGACAAAACTCCGAATAATAAAGTTAGTTCCTAAATTACAAAGTCTCATCTCAAAAATAATAAACTATCAAGGAAGTAACTTATCTAGTTGTAAGGATAACACTGATTCCAAAACTCTGGATAGATAAGAGTAACTCATCTAGGTGAAGAGCAACACCAATTCTCTGGTAATATGAACAGCAAGCAAGACTGGCCTTGTGCCTAACTAGCTTGGGTGATCAACTATGTATTTTATATTATTTAGTATTTATTCATACAGAATCTTTTTTTCTAATTAATTATTTTTTTATTGCTTTAATTATTTCAGGTTGGAGAAGTGTGGACTGAAATTTTGAAAGAGTTAGAATTAGAAAATGTTGAGCTTCTTAAAGATGACAAAACTGTATGTGAAGCTCTTATGCAACGTATCAGACAATATGGTCAGATGTTGATTGATTTTCAAATGCGACTAATTAGCTCACAAAAGAATATGGAGGCATTAGATGAACAAGAATTATATGCAGAGGTAAGATGGTTAAGTCGTCCTCAAACAGGGTCTTTTCAAGGCCTTAATATAAAAGAGTTAGAGCTGTGGGTTGCAAGTCCTACAGCTCTATTTTGATCATGTACAGGTATAATCCCTTGTTATCCTTTTATCCTGACAATTTTGGGTGGTTTTATGGTTTGGGATAAGGTGCAAGATTCACATGTAGTTTTTTGTTTAGAGTGTCCTTCTCCTAGCTAGGTTGCTTACCACGGTACAGAGGGTCCCAGCCACTCTCACACATCTCTATGTTGTGTAGTCCATGTTGTTTTAATCAATTAAAATAAATCCACAAAGAAAATGAGACTCAAAACACAAAGTTTGGAAGAAATGAAAATGGCTTTTTATTTATTTTTCAACCTGTTGTTATTGTTGTTGTTGTTGTTGTTGTTGTTGTGTGTGTGTGTGTGTGTGTGTGTGCGTGTGTGAATATACATTATTTCACTTAGTTTTTTCTGTTTTTGTTTAATATGTACTGTTAAAAAGTTCATAGTGTCAAGCCATGCAGCCAAGCAGGGTGACGTTTGTCACTTTACTGCCCTTCAGGGGTGTGCATTGCTCAGGGTTTCAGGGAGACACTTCTCACTATGTGTAAAAAATTTTATTTTTACATTCAAATTGATCTTTCTAGAACAATGTGTGACATAATTGATCCCCAGTTCTACACGACCTATTCAAAAATATTTGTCTCCTTCAATATTCTATTAGAGGAAAATTAGGATTCATACCTTCAATCCATTTTAGGTAGAAGAAAAAATTGAAACAGATAATGTCTTGTATGGGTAGTATTATTTTTGACCTAAAGGTCATTTGAATTCACTCCTACAATTTTCTCTCTCTCTTTTTTTTTTTTTTTTATAAAGTTTGTTGTTTTTTTTTTCAGATCCAAGAAAACAATCGTCAGAAAGAAATGGACCAAAATTCCTGGGCAGAATTTGTGTCGAGAACTTCCAAATATCCTTTGCTAAATGTAAGACTTGTTTCATTTCACAAATTCTTTCTATCCATTCGAACGAGCAGTTTGTAACATGTTTTTGTTTTTGTCAGAGTCAATAACTAATTGATAAAAATTTCAGTATTTAAAGAAATTTAAAATTTATTAATCACTTTATTAAAGTGACTCCTAGAGAAACCTTTGACTTATTGCCTCAAAGTGGGAAATTAACATTTTATAACAGATCATTAAAATCATACTTACCATTCGAAAAAAAAAAAATTTAGATATTAAAAATTGGCAAAAAGACCCAGCTGCTCTCCCGAGTTAACAAGCCCCATCTACCTGAGGCAGCTATAGGTGAATACAATGGTTTTGACTGGGATTTGAACTTGCGTAATACGATTTCAGAGCCCGAGCTTTTACCAATGCTCCACCGTCGCTGCCCAAAATGAATTCTGTTTGAATATGTTAAATAAGGCAATAAATATTTGCAACTCCTCAGTAACAGATATTTATGTCTTAAGACAATAAAGAATATAAGATTAAAATAAAGAATCAAACTTTAAGTGAACTAAAAGTGTAAAAATTAGTCTTTGTTATTTTTCTTTATCTCAGTTTATTTCCTTATAATATTATAAAAATGATTAATCTTGATAAAGAAATAAATTTCTGTTTATTTATTATTATTATTAATTAATTCAGTAAATGAAGAATATTTTTTTGTTTTCTTTTCAACCAATATTTGCTTTCAGGCTGCCAAACAACGCCAGTTCTTGTCAATGGAGGCTTCAAGACGAGATTCCAATTATATCAATGAGTAAGAAGAATTTGAAACATTATTTTGAGTTGAAGGATTCAGTTTTGTAAAGATTAATTAGTCTTCATTAGAATGAAATAGAGATTTTAAATTGAACTTACATTGGGGGAAATAATTAAGACACAGTCAAAAAAATAGATACAAAGATGGCATCAAGAATAATCCTAACTGTCTGTTTCTCAACTTGGCATTCATGCCAAAATGCATAGGTGAGAAATTGACAGTCACCATAGGCCATTAATTGTGTGTCCATGCTAATCCACAACACACGCTCTACCACTGATATTGAGCATTACAGCTCTAAGTATAGGCAATTTTCCTCTGTTGATATATATATTTCCTCTGTGAGTGTATATATATATATATATATATATATATCTTACCTTGGAATACTGAATCCTTCAGGTGGTTTTATAGTTTGGGTCCAGATTAATGAAGCACATCTGTGTAAATTTTCAAGAAAATCGGTTCAGCCATTTTAGAGTCCATAGGGAACGAGCATACACACACAAACACACACACACACTTACACCTAACAGATACACACACACACAAATAGAAATTTCAATTTAATAATATGTTTAGATTAGATTATGAATTTGTACTTATGTAGATAAATAGATAAATTGAATTACTAATCAATATAGGATAACTTTTTATTTTCTATTTTCCTGATTGAAACTAATTTGAATATTGAAATATTTTTAATTAAATATCTTAATGAATTAAATTGAAATTAATGTATTTGTATTTTGCAGGCAATTTTTCCATAACATAACCATGCCAAAACTAGGAACAACAGTAAGTGAAAAAAAACTTTTTTATTTATAATCTTCTTTAAAGTTAACAATGAAAAAAAAAATCCCGTTTTTTTCAACACTACAATTATGTCAATTTAAGATGAATTTACTTTTTAATAACAAGATCTCATATCAAAATTAGAGTTCTGCTGAAATCTGCATATTTATCAAAAAATTAAATCAGTTAAGGTTTAAGATTTTAGGTTATAAACATAAAAAATAGCTCTTCTCAAAAACTCTGAATATCCTTTTTAAAAGAGGATACAATTCAAAAACAATCAAATTTGAAACCAAGTAACACTAGTAGCATAAGTATATCTATTGTATTTTAATCTGGTAATTTGAATTCTAAATTAATTATTTTTTCCAAAAGAGTTAATTTGCTCAAAGTAATTTTAGTGTTTTTTTTTAAATTTTTTCTTTAAAATAATGACCACCAAAATGAGATAATATAATCATAATTATACAATTATAAAGTTTTTTTCAAGTTTTGAGTTTTAAAAAAGATTTATATCAGATTTTAACAAACTCTTTCCAAGGCACAGATAAAATGTTTGACACAAATTTTTAACAAATAAACTAAAACTGAAAGCTAATACAAAGTTTGAAATGGAAATGTCATTCCTTCTTTTCTATTATTTTCTTTGAAAAGGTCTTCAGTGGTTTCAATGTTAGAATTGAAAAAGACACCCCATTGCATATGCAGCTGCCTAAGAAAGAAAAAGAAGCAGAGACTGGCAAAAAATAAACATTTTACAAATCTTTTTAACAGGAGTTTTTTTTGTTTATTATTTGAAATATTTTTTATTTGAAAAAAAAATGAGCCGTGAAAAAAGCAATAAACATTAGCTTGTTTTATTTTGATTTTGATTTATACAAAAATGAGTTTGTAGTACAATTATTGTAATGTTTAAGGGTCTTTAAGGGTCTCGAAAGTCTGAGGTTAAATGAAGACGTATGTCTTAGCCTCGGGGTGAAAAGGTGAGGGGATCAGCTGGGCTGAGAGGACCTTTGTGGGCACGTGTGAAAGTCGGGGACTGCTCCACCATAAGAGGAAAGCAATTAAAAGATGTGATTATGAAAGTTCCTCTTGTGTTTTCTCTAGAGACATTTTCGATTCCAGCGACAGCATCTCGAGAAACACAAAGGAACATGAAAGCGACCAGAGAACGCAAGGACAAATTGACGCCTCAGGTGAAATTTTATTACCAACTATAATTCAACCTTGGAGGTCGTACATGAAAAACCCTTCTGGTATCCTTGCGTCTCCCACGTTTAAGAACTTTGTATCTTGAAAAATAAAACCATTTAGATCATTCCAAGTTTTCCTCTGGCCCCTGACGAACATCTTTTATTTTTTTGGTCTTGATCAAGAACATGTTTATGTGTTTACAGCATTTAATCCTTTAAACCAATGAAATCTGCACAAACGCTAAAACTAAATGTAGTTTGATTATTCCAATAATAAAACTAAAAAAAAAAAAAAACACCAAAAACAAAACAATATTAATCAGATTTTATATTATCAAAAACAAAAAAAGATTTTATAGTATCAAAAACTCTTGTTTAAAAACGAGAAAAACTCGAAATAAATGTATTAAAAAAGGCATTTATTTTAACAAGACATGTATCTTTAAATAATGTTGTAATTTTCGACTAATAAGTTGGCTCTTCGAAAAAACTAAGATCATTTTTCAGCTTTGAGGGTTTTCCATATTACCGTCAAATAAGCCGAGACAGAAAACTGCATTAACTACTTCCCCTCTTTTCCATCCTTTTAAACACCTTTTTGTCGGTTATGATGCGTTATTTTTACACACCAATGTCCGTTTTTTTTTAATTATTGATATCGATTTTATTTTCGCTTTTTCCGCACGAGCGGTCTGGATGAATTAATTGATGAGTGTCAAATAATCAGTTTGTTGTGTTAGCCAGATCACACTATAAATGTATTGGGAGTAACATACATTACAACTCGAAGCAGACCTTCTCTCTGTAACAGAAAGAAAATCTTGTTTTTTTTATTTATTTGTAAACATTACAAATGTGGGTGGCACAGGCCAGTTAAATATCTTTTTGGTCTTAATGGAATTTTATTCTTTAATCCAAATGAATAGTTTCTTAAAACGTCATTTAAAAGATATTTTAATCTGTAGCGTACTATTGAAGTTGGATGTTTTCCACGAATTAAACAAGCGTTTGTTTTGATTTATGTTTTCCCCAATATTCACATTTTTTTCAAAATAATTAAAAAAAAATGACAAATTTTCAACGAAAATTGAAAAACTTTGTTGAAAAGAAATTATAAAAAATAAAATTGAAAAAAGAGTAAAAAATGTTGGAAAATATCAAAGAGCTTGTTTTTGCTCTTTCAGTATTTTTTATTAAACTTTGCTAAACATTAATTGATTACATAATGATTTTATGCATGACGGCCGCCATTCTTTTTTTAGTTTGTAATAATTCACATCAATATTTGTTGATAAAATAACAAATTACATCTTTGAAAGAGAAAATACTCAAAACTATTTTAAAAAGTTTATTTTACAAAAGTTTGATAAAAACAATTGCTCTTTCTGTTTGCAGAATTAAACCATACAAGATGTCATAGAATGTAAGCATTAGATATTGTCAATGTCAATTGCCAATGTCTGTCTATCTATCTATCTCTCTCTATATATATATATATATACACATATATATATATATGTAT
>JAUZSX010226419.1:0-15704 GCA_034780655.1 Idiosepius hallami
AATCACTGAAATATTGACTCTAATGATCTATAAACACTTTTATAGATATTCAATAAAAAATTGAACTACCAAAAAAGAAGATCTAGCTAAATATTACACTGTTGTTTTTGTTGAGCAAGAAGTCCTCTCCTCATCCATTCAGACTTAGATTAGTCTTCCTGTTGTTATAGAGTTTTTATTAATCTCTGACTATCCTGAAACTCAGAACAATAGCCTCAGGCAGATGCGGCTTGTTAACTTAGGATAGTGACTTATCTTGGAGAAGGCCAACATTGATTACAAAAGCCCAGTGTTATAATAAGCTAAATACTAAATTGTTGATGTTGAGAAGGAAGTCCTCTCCTCACACATTCAGGCTTGTATTAGTCTTCTTGTTTTTATGGAGTTCTTTATCATGTCAGACTATCCTGAGACTGGGAAAAAAATTACCTTCAACTCCCTTGGATAGATGGGGCTTATTAACCTGTGGGAGTGACTCGTCTAGGCGAGGGGCAACACTGATTACAAAAGCCCAGGGATATAATGGGCTAAATCTTACACTGTTGTTGTTGAGCAGGAACACCACTTCTCACACATTCAGGCTTAGATTAGTCTTCCTGTTGTTATGGAAATTTTCATCAGGTCAGACAATCCTGAGACTCAGAAAAATAGCCTTTACCTTTAGCTAATACCAAAAATGGTGGTCCTCTTCTAATATTTTTATCAAGACAGAATCATCCTTACTTTTTTTCTCATCTTTTTTTTAAAGATTTTGTTTCTAGGTTAGAAATGAATCACTGAAATATTGACTCTAATGATCTATAAACACTTTTATAGATATTCAATAAAAAATTGAACTACCAAAAAAGTAGATCTAGCTAAATATTACACTGTTGTTGTTGTTGAGCAGGAAGTCCTCTCCTCATCCATTGGGTATTGAGTCGTCATTTCGCCATGCTGTTGCACCTTTGATTTCAGATAAGGATCAACCAATTCAACATGTAACAGAATGCAGAGTGCAGAAGAGATCACGGCCAGAAGAAACGACGTTAACCACTAGAGCATGTTGCATACAGTGCACATATCATTCTGTTATAGCAGAAATGAACAACTCCACAACGCCCTGTTGTTATTAACGGAAAACAATGTATTGAACAAATAAACATCAAAAAAACATTTACATACAGTTAAGAGTTACGTATAATAAGTCCAACTGGAGCTACCCACTCTTGTACACACAAAACAAACAGCCTTCGTACATTTTCTCCTCCTGACGGGACTTTCCCCCACGCCCCAAAGTGGGGCCCTCTCAATCTGACCACGACCCAATCGGTCCCCTCTACTTCAGTCCCACTGACGTTCTGCTCTGTTCTCTCTTTATTCCCTCGACACCGGCCTTTTCCTCCCCTCGCTCGAAGTACAGTTGTCTATCCCCCTCTCTTTTCTCCTCTGACCAGAACGACCATCCAATAAATAACACTACAATTACATGACACAATGATGAAAATGTCAACATTGTCATTTGATGCATTGTTCAGATAGGACAAAAGCAGTAGACGTGGCTCAGTGGATAGACAATCGGACTTCGGAATCATACTACGCGGGTTCAAATCCAAGTTGTCCCATCTATGTTAACATGTTGACTAATACCCTTGGGAAAAGTATGAAGCCCTATCTTCCTTAAATGGGTTATATAGTGCAAGACCTCAACAGCAGATGTGGTGGATGATGCCCATAGTGACACAACGGCACTGAAGGCAGATGAAGGCTGCAACAGAGGATGGCCTCCAGTCGTGGTTCTCTCCATGCCATTGGAACAAGGCCATCCTCTGCCAAGAAGCCATGTAGGGACTGCAGGTACGTCAGTCTTCCACGTTAAAAGACACCACGCACAGACGTCCTCTCGAAAGGGTCCACAGAACCATGACGGAGGACAGTCATACTCGATAACGAGTGATTGCTAATGAATGAATGAAATGACATAGGACAGGTCCGTAATTTTTTTCCAAATGTAGACAAGCCTATACATACAAACACACACACACACACACACACACACACACTTGATAAAATATAAGATATTTTAGTTTCAAATTAATTTCATTTCCATCTTTTTTTTTTTTTTCAGACAAGAAAAAGTTCAAGAAAATTGCATTGATTTGGTCGGTCGTATTGCCGATCGAGGAGCTGAGTTTGTTTCTGCCCGAGAATGGATGAGAATATGTTTTGAGCTTTTAGAATTATTAAAAGCCCACAAGAAAGCAATTCGACGAGCAACAGTCAACACATTTGGTTATATTGCCAAAGCCATTGGGTAAATAAATAAATTGTTTATCAAAAGTTTTTAAATGATTTTAATAATTTGAAATGCCTCTAATAATTTTCCTATAAGAAAAAGTGTTGTGAGAAAATCATTAGTAAATATCAACAACTGTAGGAGCAACTACAGTTCTCAATATTTACCAACAATTTTTTCCTGATGAAATGTTGGACGAAAGGGCCTTGAGGCTTGATTTATTTCTTATTTTCAAAACCATTTTATTTATTTTTAATATATATATATATATATATGTATATATATATATATATATATATATATATGTGTGTGTGTTGTGTATAACTGCTACCCTTGGGTTTCAGCCTTTATACACGACACATATATATGTAACCGCTCTATCCATAAATCAATTGATTTACAAATATTGAGCACTCTACTTTGCAATACAGAAAATATGTTTGCCCTCCAAACACTCTATAAAATGTGTACGGAATCAAACAACACATATATATATACATATATATATATATTTTTAAAGGTTATATTTGCTGAAGGAAAAGAAAGTAGTTGAAATTAAGGAAAAGAAAGGAGTTGAAATTAAATGTTTAGAATAAAAAAGTTAGATAAATTAAAATAAAACAAAAAAAAACATAAAACAAGCAAACAAATAAAAACTTTGGTTCCAACAAAACAGTTTTTAATTTTGAAAATATTTCAATTGTTTCCCTGGCAACTTGAAGAATTTATAGTGCCGAGATAAAAAAAAAAAAAAGAAAAAAAACAGAAATAGGATTTTTTCTGCTCCACATTCATTTATATTTTCATTCATAAATTCATTCCATTATCAATAAAATTATGAAATCTAAAATCTTTCACGTTTAGTTTTTTACAAAACGTTTTGTTTTTTAAACTTTTTTTTTCTATCTGCATTTTATATTTGAGGAGATTGTCTTAAGTTATCGGAAATAAAAGCAAAATTTTCATCAATTGGTTTTTAATAGAAATTTTTTATTTTGTCGTCTTTAGTTTAGTATTATTTATTTTGAAAGTTATCTGTGCAACAAACAAAAATCCTATTTTGTGATTGGACAAAAGAGCAAGAATAAGAAAGACTTGAATGTGAAAGAAATTGGCTTTTGTTAAAAGAAAGAAAAAGACAAAATATTAAGAATGATTATTAGAGTTGAATTTTGATCCAATTTAGCAGAAGATGGGAAAGGAAAAGGAAAGACAAGAAAAACAAAGGAATAACAAGAAAAGGGAGAGAGAAAAGAAGGAGAAAATAAAAGAAGGAAAGAAAGACAAGAAAGAATAAAGGAAAAAAAAGGGGGGGAAAGGAAAGAAAGACAAAAAAGAAAAGAAGAAATAGAAAAGGAAAGACAAGAAAAACAAAGGAGAGAAAAGAAGGAAAATTGAAAAGGAAAAGATGGAGAGAGGAAAAAAAGGAATAAAGAAAAGAAAAAAAGATGGGAAAAGAAAGAAAAGAGAAAAAAAGAGAAAATAAAAAGAGAGTAAAAAAAAAGATGAAGAAAAGAAAAAAGATGGAAAAATTTATTATTTTTCATATGTAAATTTTTCAGATGAGGCTTGGTAATCATTAATATTCAAATTATAGTTTTTCAGCCATCTCGAAATTGTTGTAATTAACAAAGATGAGAATAAAAGTCTAATTTAACTAATACTAATTAACATGCCCAATCTTAGAAATTCACACAAAGAGAAATTATGTATGTAACAATAAAGATGAGAATAAAAGTCTAAACAACCTTCAAGATAAACCATTACTTTTAATCTTTGTGCTTTTGAAAGAAGTCTTTATTTATAAAAAAAAGGGGAGGGAGTTATCTTTTGGTTTGAGACTATTCGAAAACGCTTCGGGTCAGAGACTATTCGAAAACGCTTTGGGTCAGAGACTATTCAAAACGCTATGGGTCTGAATCTATTCAGAAGGTTCTGGTTCAAGACTATTCAGAAGGTTCTGGTTCAAGACTATTCAAAAGGTTCTGGTTTCGAGACTATTCAAAAGGTTTTGGTTTCGAGACTATTTAAAACACTTTGGGACAGAGACAATTCAAAATACTTTGGGTCCGAATCTATTCAAAACGTTTTGGTTTTAGACTAATCAGAAGGTTCTGGTTCGAGACTATTCAAAATGGCTGCAGGTAAATTTTATTGAAGTGTAAATTTTTTTGTCTGTTCTGTTTTTGAACAACAAAACAATTATTGAAAATATTGGAGCAATTTTGATAATGAAATTTTTATTGATTTTTTTTGTTGCTTTTTTTAATTGAATTCATAAAATGCGTTCTTTTTTTTTAGGAATTTAATTCAGGAACGGACCTTGAAATATTTAGAGACACACAGAGTAGGAAAAGAAAGAAATGGTAAAGCAAGAGAAGAAGATAATGGTAAAAGAGAAGGAGTATATGGAAAAGAAGACATAAAGAAAGAGGTAAAATCAAAAGGTAAAGAGAGAAAGGAAGATAAAAAAAAAAAGGAAAAGATAAAGAAAGGAAGAAAAAGGGAAAAAAATGAAAAAAGAAAAAACAATTAAGGAAGAAAGAAAAAAGAAAGAGAAAGAAAAAATGATTAAGGAAGAAAAAGATAAGGAAAGAAAGAAAAAGTTTTTTAAAAAAAAGAATAAGGCAAAAAACATGAAGGAAAAAATAAAGCAAAAAACATGGAGGAAAAAAGAAAGAAAAAAAGATTAAAAAAAAAAAGAAAGGAAGAAAATAAAAAAAGCTCCTCCATTTTCTCAGGCCTTGTAACGGTTTTTCTTAAGCAGAGAAAATAGGGTAATTCAGAAGAAAGCCTTTTCTTTACTCCCCCCACCCAAACACCTGAGTTTCTTTCTAAAGAATCCTTGAAAATCATTTTGCCAGGTGATCAGGGGGTGGGGAGAGGCAAATATTTGTAAACAATTTTAAATATTCAAGGATTTTTTTTTTTATATCAACCTTCTTTAGGCAACGAAGGTAGAGCATTGGTAAAATCTTGGGCTCTAAAATTGTATTACAAGAGTTCAAATCTCAGTCAAAACCATTGTATTCACTTTCAGAAGTGATAAAAGCTTGGGCTCTGGAATCGTATTACAAGAGTTCAAATCCCAGTCAAAACCATTGCATTCACTTTCAGAAGTGGTAAAAGCTTGGGCTCTGGAATCGTATTACAAGAGTTCAAATTCCAGTCAAAACCATTGCATCTACCTTTCGCTGCCCTAGGCAGATGGGGCTCATTACCTTGGAAGAGTATCTGATCTTGGTGAATTGCAGAAAAATCAGACAACAACAAAAAACTGGTAAATGATGTAAATTACTAAGCTCTTTTCTTAGAAATATTTCAACAAAACCAGTTTCTGTCTACAAATTGTTTCTCTATGAAGAATACTTCAACAAAACCAGAATATAACAATTTGTTTTTGAATACTGCAAACAGGATTGATATGCCACAAAAACCAAGCATCGTTTTGCTTGTTTTGTGTTTAACAGCTTATCAACCATTTTAGTTCATTTTAATGCCGAGAACAATTACTTTAGATAGACATTATTTTATACACATTCTTTTTCGAATAACACAAGATGCACTATTTACTTCATAGCTGGAGGGAAGATGGGGATTCATACCTTTCTCAAGGGTATTAGTCAGTATGTCAACGTATATGGAACGTCTTGGATTCAAACTCGCGTACCTTGGTTCCGGAGTCCAGTTGCCTATTCACTGGGCCACATTGACCACCCCCAAGCATCCTAACAATAAGTGTCACAGATCAACACCATAAAAGCCCATGTCTATAGTAATATAGATATGGTATTGAATACAGCAAACAGGATTGATATGCCACAAAAACCAAGCATCCTTACTATGTCACAGATCCACACCATAAAAGCTCATGTCTAAAGAAATGACCCCCCGTAATAGACATTTTTGATCCATTCAAGCTTTGTATTTGAAAACAGCTAAAAAACCTCTGAATCTTCTCACCTACGACTATAATAAGACGTTTGGTGGGAGGGGCAACAAGGTATTATGATTCACCACACAAACTCGATTCTTATAAATACTTTCAAATGTCATGAGTGCTCTTAAAAGTGGGTTTCTATAAGGAACGACTGAGAATTACTTCAATTGATACGACATAACAAATGAATGTATTGATTTGAAAGCAATAAAAGATGTAATAAGAACTGGAATTGAAACAGATTTATTCCTGGTCTTTAATTCTTGGCTAAGTTGGTTGGTTGGTTGGTTTATTTAACCAGCATATCGACTCTTATTGGGTCATTTAATGCTGTGAACTGATTTTATCTCTTTAATTGGTTGGTTTATTTAAGCAGCATATCAGCTCTTATTGGGTCATTTAATGCTGTGAACTGATTTTATCTCTTTAATTGGTTGGTTGGTTTATTTAAGCAGCATATCAGCTCTTATTGGGTCATTTAATGCTGTGAACTGATTTTATTTGTTTAATTTGGATTGTTTATAGCTTTTTAGTTTTTAGTTATTTATTTTCTTGGCTGAGGAAAAGGGAAGCCCTGGAGGTACTGCGGTGGAAGTGATCAGATTTTAGATTCATTTTATATCATATTTACTTGGCCGAGCACCAAACCAAATTTGTCACAAGGCCATTTTAAAGTGCTCTATATATCTGGGCTTTTTGCATTCAGTGTTGCCTTTCACCTAGATCAGTTGCTCTCCTGAGTTAAAAAGCCCCATCTCCCCATCCCTTGTATATAAACAAATTGGAAACATTATTTTTTAAAAAAATCTTGTATATAAAACAATAAGAGCTATTACCTTTGGAACAACCATCATATATAAAACATATAGGAGGCCTTTCTTTTGGAACGCCCCTTGTACATAAAACAACAGAAGGCATTACTTTTGGAACAACCCTCATCAATGTTGAGTTGAATGAGTTTGGTGTTTCATTGTGTTCATCTTACTTTTTTAAATAATGAAATTCTTATTTCTCTTTTTATTTATTTAAGAAAAAAAAATGAAAAGATTCATTAAAATTAATAAATCAAAAAAAAAAAAAAAAGAAAAAAAAGAAAAGAAACGCAGCTGCTCCAATCGGAAACCAAAACCCATGTACATTCATTCATTCATTCATTCATGTTGGAAAAAAAAAGGATTTTCAACAAATATATTTGCTTTTTTCTTGAGGAAAACAAAAAACAGAAATTTATTCAAAGAAAATTGTTTTCAACAAAAATCATTTCAAAACAAAAGAAAATACAAGAGGGAAAAGTTTGGATGATTTTCTCAACATTTTTAGCTTTGTTTTGTTTAGTAAATAAAATAAAGGCAGTCAACCTGGCCAAATAGATAGACAGTCGGTCTTCAGAATCGTAGCACGCAAGTTCAAATCCAAGTCATTCTGTCTATTTTGAAATGTTGACAAATATCCTTAGGAGTGGTATAAAACCCTATCTTCCGTCCAACTATGGATTAAATAGCGTAACGTGTTATTTAATAAAAAAAAACTAAATACTACTAAAACTAGTAAATAAAATAAAGGCAGTCAACCTGGTCAAGTGGATAGGCAGTTGGACTTCAGAATCATAGGACATGAGTTCGAATCCAAGTCGTTTTGTCTATTTTGACATGTTGACCAATAACCTTAGAAAAGATATAAATCCCTATCTTCCGCCCAACTATGGATTAAATAGTGCAACTTGTGTTATTAAAAAAAAAAAAATTTTGTATAAAATAATGTTTATCAAAAGTAATTGTCCTCGGCATTAAAATGATGTAAAAAGGTTGATATGCCATTAAACACAAAACAAACAAATAAAATATAACTTATAATACCGAATTTTCTGGCTAATAAGCAGACTTGTCGATTAAGTATTCAAAAAACATTTGAGGAACGTACTACGTTCTAAAAAGATAGAATACAAGCATGGTCTTGTGTTCTTCAAAAAACAAATTTGCTGCCCAACGCACCACTGGGTGTAACGGTTGATGATGATGATCTCACATATGGGGAATGATGAATATTAAAAAAATAGTATAATACATTTTTTGTCTAAATAGTTATCATACTTGTAATAAGCCAACTCGTTGAATAATCCAAGGTCAATTCTTAGCTCTAAAATTAAGGGTTTATTTAACAGCTTTATTTAACTCTAGCTCTGAATTGACATGCTATTGTGAGATCAAAGGTGTGATTATATTGAGATAAAACAAACAAGATATAAATAACATAAAATACAGTATTTTTTGTCGAATAAGCTGAGGCCAATTCTTAGCTCTGAAATTAAAGGTTTTTCCCTTATTGTTGCCCAATAAACCAAGACAGAAAAATTGATTTCACTACTTTTTTGATGAAGGCAATGAATTTGAAGGATTTTAATAAATTTGTGTATTGTTTTATTGATGATTATTTATTTAAGTAAATACTTTTTGTGAATACAGTTTTTTTTTTTTATTTAGCGGATTGAATTAACACACAGTGAGATTGTGTTTTTGTGAGATCAAAAGTGTCATTTTGAGACCAATTTTTGACCTCAGTGAAAAAATGGTATCTCTCTTGCACCTAAAAAGAATGTTAACTTTAGAGGGTTCAGAGTGTAGATTAGGGTCCCTCAAACACAGTTCTGCATGTTAACAAAAATATAACTCACTTGGACTTTCGTTAACATGTCCTTGCACCCAAAGAGAATTTAACTTTAGAGGGTTCAGAGTGTAGATTAGGGTCCCCTAAACATGGTTGTCTATAAACTTATTTAAGTAAATACTTTTTATGAATGAAGGTTCTTTTATTTACCAGCTTTATTTAACTCTAGCTCTAAATTGACTACTATTGTGAGATCAAAGGTGTGATTATATTGAGACCTATTTGTACCTCTGGTATTGTTTGGTTCAAATTTAATCCCGCCCAATAAGCCGACCTCAGAAAACCAGGTATAAAAAATTCAGTCTAATTAAGGTATAAAGTATTTTGGAGGATTTTTTGTGTTTTGTTTTGTTAATCAGAAAAAGAAAACTAAGAAACAAGGCAACAAGGTCATGCAGTTCAACAACGAAGGAAGAAAAGATTTTCAGCAGATTTGTAGTTGGGGATAAGGCAGCGATGGTGGAGCATTGGTAAGAGCTAGGGCTCTGAGATCGTATTAAGCGAGTTCAAATCCCAGTCAAAACCATTACATTCACCTTTAGCTGCCTCAGGCAGATTGAGCTCATTAACTTGGGAGAGTAGTTCATCTAGGTGAAGGGCAACACTAATTTCAAAAAGCCTACAGCCCGCTCTGCTGTAAGTCATTGCGAGTTTGCTCTACTGGATGTGGGCATTGGAGGTTTAGAGGGTTTCTATCTGATGCGCAACAGATACTGCACCAACAATAATCTGTGCGAGCGATTTGGGTGCTATGGTGGAATACTGAAGCCCCAGCTCGTCATAGTCTGACTGACTGCGATGATGATAATGAGTTGGGGAGGTCTCAAAGTACTCTCGAACTCACTAGCAACTAAAGGTGATTAGGTTTTGTTTCCATTTTTTGTCACCCTTTAGTTGCTAGTGAGTTCGAGAGTACTTCAAAACATAAATGAAATTCCTTAGTGAAATTGTTTACTTACTTTGAACTTCATTACAAGCCAATCCTAAATCGGGTCCTGAGTAACTTGCAAATAATTCTTCAGAGAATTCCTCCAACCGAACTAATGGCACTTCTCCAGGCGTACGTCCATGCCAAATTTCAGTGTCAAATTTGGTACTGTATTGCCTAGAAAAATAAAAAATAGTTTTATCATTGTTACCTTCACAATTCTTGAAATCAGACTTAAGAATTTGCATATCTATTTTTCAGACTATTGTCCTCATCCTTATTGTGAGGCTTGATAATTTGCACATATATTTTTCAGACTATTGTCCTCATCCTTATCATTTTTACCTTCACAATCCTTAAAAAGAGGCTTGATAATTTGCACATCAATTTTTCAGACTATTGTCCTCATCCTTATCTTTGTTACCTTCACAATCCTTAAAAAGAGGCTTGATAATTTGCACATCTATTTTTCAGACTATTGTGCTCATCTTTATCATTGTTACCTTCACAATCCTTCAGACGAGGCTTCATAATTTGTACATCTGTTTTTCTGAGTATTACCCACTAAGGTAATTTAGGAAGCCTATTACATAGCAAAGCAATTAATGTTTTTTTTTTATATATATATACTAAATTAGTTTCCAATGCTTTCTTATACTAAATTCACTTCTAAATCTTTTTTTGTACTAAATTCACTTCTAAAGCTTTTTTGTACTAAGTTAATTTCTAAAGCCTTCCTCTAAAATAGTTAAAGTAGTAATTATATAGAATATGCAAATTTTAGTGGTTTGAATCGTTTTTTTTTTTCTATAGAAATAACTATTGTAGTTTCTTTTTCTGAAGAGCTCTAAAAAATAAATATAAAAAAACTAAAAACTCAAGAACTTTAAGATACAGAGTCTCATACAAACATAGGCATCTTATTTTTATAATTAAAGAGATGAAAAATAAAGAATATATAAACCCATTGTTAATATCCAAACAACAGCCAGAACTTGGCCCATCCCCTCCAAAGGCCAAATTTTAAGATCAAACTTTTGTAGAGGTTATCATCATTCACAAGACAAAACTAAACAAACTTGTGCTAAAGTTAAAATCTGCCAAAAAAGTTAACATTGCTAATGGCAGACTTGGTCTTTATCTTATCAGAGGAAAAAAAAAAGAATTTTTTTGCTCTGTGTGTGAGAGTGTGTGTGTGGGAGTGTGTGTGAGAGAGAGAGAGAGAGAGAGAGGTTGGCAGGCATTGGTTGAAGGTGGGGGGTGGGTTTTACAACAAGTTCCGCATTCTTTTAATTTCGGAGACAATGTTTGGAAAAATTTGGGGAAATAAATTTTTTAAAAGAATAAAGAAATGAAGGAAGAGAAGAAGGAAAGGAAAGGAAGGAAAAAAAAAGAAGGAAGAAGGAAATAAAGAAAGAAAGGAGGAAGGATAGATAGAAGAAAGAAAAAAAAATAAGGAAATAAGAAATAAAAGGAAGGAAAGAAAAGAAAAAAGTAAGATGAAAAGAAGGAAAGAGAAAAAAAAGGGGGGGTAAAGAAGACAGGAAGAAGAAGGTAACAAAAAGAGACCAAAGAATGATTGAAGAAAGAGAGGGAAGAGGAGGATGAAAAAAAAAGAAAGGGAAAAGAAAGAAGATTAATAATTTCAAGACATTTTTTTTAATATAAACTAAATATATTTTAAAAATATAATTAAAGTATATTTAATTTAAATATAAACTAAAATTAATATTTTAATTAATTTAATTTAAATATAAATAAATAAAATTTAATTTAAATAAAAATATTAAAAAATAAATAATTATTTATAAACATTAAACAACATAAACATTAAATAACAAACATTATTAAAATAAATAAAATTAATTTAATTTAAATATAAACTAAAGATTTTTATAATCCAAAAGTTCCACCCATTGTTACAGAATTAAATAAAACAAATTCGTTTAGGATTTTTGCATTGTTTTTCTCTTTTAAGCCTTAAGAGTTTCTTTTTGATTGTTAGTGTCTGGCCTTCCACAGAAATAATATACCATTATCATTGGGGATATGATATTTACTCAGTGAGTACTAACCCAAGTTTGACACAAGGCCATTCATACGTGCTCTCACCCGGGATTTTTACATTCGACATTACCCTTCACCTAGATGAGCTGGTCTCCCTAGTTAACGAGCCCCATCTGCCCGAGGCTGCTAAAGTGAAAGTAATGTAAATTAACATTGGGGATATTTTAAGTAAGGTTAACCCATGTACCAAATGTGGTATTTTCTGCTGATTGATGGTGTCGTTAATGAATGATGCATGTATTTGATTATAAAAATGTAAGCAATCATTTTGGGAGACCAGCCCTGTAAATATTTTCTCCCAACAACCTCCCTCTTTTTGGCCTTGAGCCTGGTTTTGTATAATTTTTACAGAAATAAATACTTCCAATGTGAAAGATCCGGGCTGTGTGGGATTTATCAACAGGTGTAGAGGAGGCACCACCCCCACAAACACACACAAAATGAGGAAGAAAGCTTCCCCTCCACCCAGACACCTGCTATATAACAATAGGATGAGTCACTTTCAGGTCGGATTTAGATGGTTCTGATCCTCAAGAATAGCTGGAGAGGGGGGGAGCAATATAGGAAAGAAGGAAGATGCCCCAAAACACTTCATTTATTCGCCAGTTTTTATCTGTTTTTTAATCACTTAAGCATTTAGCCAAATAAACATTTAGTACTTGTTTATAGTTACTTGGTCCAGAATCAATCCAAGTTAGGCACAAGGCCGTTTTTATGTGCTCATGAGATACCTGGGCTTTTGTAATCAGTGATGCTCTTCACCTAGATGAGGATATATTTATGTGGTCCAGAATTAATCCAAGTTAGGCACAAGGCCATTTTTACATGCTCATGAGATACCTGGGCTTTTGTAATCAGTGATGATGCTCTTCACTTAGATGAGGATATATTTATGTGGTCCAGAATCAACCCAAGTTAGGCACAAGGCCATTTTTACATGCTCATGAGATACCTGGGCTTTTGTAATCAGTGATGCTCTTCACCTAGATGAGGATATATTTACTTGGTCCAGAATCAACCCAAGTTAGGCACAAGGCCATTTTTACATGCTTATGAGATACCCGCTCCATTTTTGCAACCTAAGGATATATTTATTTGGTCAAGCACCGGAAAAATACCATTTTTATTTGCTTATTAGATCCCAGTAGCAATAATGTTATTAGCAACAGCAGTTAATCCAGGAGTCAAGTCTGGTTGGGTTTAATTTATCCTCTGTATATAATGAGTCATTCCAATCTCTGCAATCATACCCATTAGGTATTAGATCAAAAATAATGCAACAGGTTTAATATTAGACAAGTCTGAAACCAAGTAGTTTTAAACCTCAACCTCTACATCAGCAAGAGCCTTCTGATCCTATAAGCAATCAATTAGAATTCTAATATGCTCAGTCATTTGATTTGGGTTGGACTAATATCCTTGGGAAAGGTATGAATTCCCACATTTACTCCAGCTATGGATTAAACATTGTATTATATTTACTTGGTGACCACCAACCTAGGTTTGGCACAAGGCCATTTTTAGTCTTACGCTGGCTTTTTGTATTCGGTGTTACCCTTCACCTAGATGAGCTGCTCTCCCCAGTTAACGAGCCCTATCTGTCCAAGACAGCTAAAGGTGAATGCAATGGTTTCGACTGGGATTTGAACTCTCACACTACAATTCCAGAGCCCGAGCTTTTACCAATGCTCCAACTTCACTGTACAATTAATTGGATTAAATAGTGTACATTGTGTTATTCAAAAAAAGTACATGTAGACAAAAGAACGTTTCCCAAATACGAATATTCTCGGGATTAAATGACCTAAATTAGAGCTGATGTGACATAAAACTAAAAAAGTCAAACTAAGTTCAATCACCCGAAGAAGGCCGAAGATATCATAGGCCAAAATGCTGTGAAGATAATGATAAAGGAGAGAACTAAATTCTGAAAAACTGATTCACAAATTATCAAACCTCATCTCAAGGATTAAAAAAAAAAGCATTATAAAATAAGTTATACAATTGTGCAATTATCAATCAAATAAAATTGTAAAAATTAAGAAACTTTGTTAATACAACAAAAAGATGAGAATAAAAGTTCAAATACTTTAAACAATGCATAAATTATATTTGGAACAGTATATCTATCATCATCTCAAAAAAATTCATAAAAATAAAGAAACATTTATATAACAAGAAGAGAATAAAAGTTCAAATACTTCAAGAAGAATCCTCATCTCAAAAGAAAAATTCATAAAAATAAAAAAAAAACATTATAAATATAACAATAAAGGTGAGAATAAAACTCCATACACTTCAAGCAATATATTTATCCTCATCTCAAAAAATTCATAAAAATTTTAAAAAAAGCATTGTTAATGTAAATGATAAAGATGAGAATAAAAGTCTATGTACTTTAAACAATAAATTTATCCTAATCTAAAAAAAAAAAAAATAGAAAAAATTTCAAATTGATAAAAAAAATTGTTGCAATTTTTAGATAAATTGAAACATTCTTAACAGAAGCAAATTTTAAAATAAAATACAAAAAAAAAAGCAGCAAAATATTTTTATGCAAATATTTAAAGCCAAAAAAAAAAACAACAAAATGCTACAAGCAGAATCTAATTTTTCTGAAGCGTCTGATTCTATTTGAAAATTGTGCACACAATGAACTAAGTCTAATTTTATATAAAAAATCTTAAATTTATTATGTTGTTTATTAACAATGTATAGCTAACATCAGTATTGGATTATACTAGGGTTTTTCAAACTTTTTTGCCAATGCACACTTCACCGCTGGACCAAAATGCCTTTCGACTCTAGCGGGTCGATATATCAGCCCTGAGAATATAAGGCAAAAGAAGTCACACCAATATTTTGACCCTAATATGTTTCTCTAATATAATGGCTCCGAGTGACTACTTGGTAATTTTGATAAGTTAGTGTTCAAAGGATTAAGCCTTTTAATTTCCCTGGGGAATATTCTTTGCTATTGATCCAGTTTCTTTCATTTTTTTTTTTTTTACAGAATAGGGTTGTTGGCCCTATTCAAATCCACAACTTGGAAGACCAGAGCTGAATACTTAATCATATGCTAGGGCTATTGAGGGTATTTTTTTATCATGACACCATCATTAAATGCCCATCAAACCAAAGACTAAGGGTGCATTTACCCAGTGGTTTAACTGTGCCCCCAGATACTGGGTATTTCCCACTCTGGAACCAGATATGCTACCTGGTATTCTTCAAAATTTTTTTGCATGTCTGTACAAATAGCAATGGTCTAAAATTAGATCCTTGATTGTGGTTCCATAAAAATAAATATTTTGAGGACTTGTTGAAATTTTGAACTGCAATTGCAGGGGGGGCACAAGCTCTCTAGGGGCCGCAAAGCTCCTGAGATTCACAGATTTTTTGAAATGCAAAAAAAATTACCAAAATAATTAATTGTTAGGATTAACTAGAAAATCATTATCACATTTGAAATACACATCATCAATCCATTTCTCTTTCTGCCTATCTCTCTTTATATGGTGACTGCCACTTCTTTAAGGAAGACGGCCAACCCTCACGACACGCTGGCAAGTAATTGAGTCTGCATATGGTTCCACACACACACACACACACGCATATATATACCACCCAGCCAGATAGTGTAGGGGACAGAGCTCGCACTGCCACTCACGACGGTGCGGTTTCGATCCTCGCTAGAGGAAGGCTGGTTTGCAGAGCTGTCCTGGTGAGGAATAAAATTCCGAAAAGGGTCCGTCGACAGATTGCAAAATTTTATATATATATATATATATATATATATATATATAGCCGAAGGGTCAAGTATGTCAATG
>JAUZSX010226640.1:0-15700 GCA_034780655.1 Idiosepius hallami
GCTCAATATCAGTGATAGAGCGTGTATGTTAGTTAAAAGTAGACATTAAAAGTCGACTCCCGTTGACTCTGTGTCTACTTTTAACTTTATATATATATATATATATATATATATATTAGTAGGCCATTGTCCATAAGATAATTTTTTAACACACTGGTTTTGAGGAGTGGAAAATGAAATTTAAATTCAGATAATTGGTCTTATTATTATAAGACATCAACATGTTATTTTTGTTGGTTGATGAGAAACATGACTGTCTATAAATAATTTCAATGAAATTAAGAGAGTTATACACCTAAACAGAAATCAAAATTATTGTAAGAATATTTCTGAAATAAATCAGTTTTGGAATAAAAATGCTGCTCCCAACAATAGAAATTATTTTTTTAATCTTGTAATCTGCGTACATTCAAACAAGTTACATTTCCCAAAATTTTGTGATTAATCTAAGAGTTATAATCCTAGTCACTCCATTGCACTCGGTTTTAGATAAGGGATTAATCTCCTTATTCCTTTCAGCTATGGGTTAAATAATGTAACTACTATTCTACAAAGAACCTGTTCACTAGATACAGGTGTTTATCAAAAAATGACCCAAAAAGTACCATAATAAATCAAATCAAACCAAGTTAACAGTATAAAGGGTTTTATTAAAGCAAATCTATTGTGTCAAAGTTTGTTTTAAAATAAGAAGAATCAGATATCAGATTTTGAAAAAAAAAAAAACTTGCTTTAAGAAGTCTTTCTAAGACGGCACTAAATGACAGCTATTAATATTGAAAGCAATCACAGTTTTTTAAAAGTTCATGATCCGGATAAGTTGGATATTTTCTTATCAAAAGATTTGAAGCCAGTATGTCTGCTTACAGGATTGAGTAAGGTGGATTTAAATTTGATACAACATAATAAGACAGGAGAAATCTAATCAAAGACAAAAAAAGACAGAGAGAAAGAGAAGAGACTTGAAACACATTTTACAATTGTTAATCTAATTGTATTCATTTATGCAGACACATACAATAATGTAAAGGTTATATATATATATATATATATATATATATAAGGTCAATAAATTTATAACACAGGTGAAATGATCAAGTGTTTCTGGTATTAAATAACTGTAAAGGCCGTTATGCTATGAAACTCAATCTATAAAGCAGGACTTGTGGTTCCACATGTTGAGTTGAAACCATGAAAGTTTTGAAATATTCAATCCTTTGGACCCAGACTAGCTGATAAATCAGCCCTGATTACTTAGCGAAAAAGATAACATGGCCGGTATTTTGGCCCTCAGTTATTGGCTAATTTGTAATTTTGCTAATTATGTATCATCTTTTTCATTAGTTATCATTTTTTTATGTCAGGATCCAAAGGATGGTAAAATAATAATAATAGTTATCATTTTTATTATAATTGTTTAGGAGTTTTATAGAATACTTACGACTGACATTCCTTGGAAATATGATTTGGGAATTTATATTTACAATCCATGATCATGGTTAATGTTTCACTGTCATTTGCTTCATAAAATGGAGGAGTACCGCACACCAACATATAAAGCACAACTCCTAAACTCCAAACATCTGAAAAAACAAAAACAAAGAAAATTTAAATCATCAGAAAAAAAATCTAAGGTTAGGTTATCTTATTTAATGGCATATCAAACTTTAATTTATGCTAAAACAAAAGATAAAGATGGTATATGTATTAAAAGATATACTAATTTACTTTTAATACTACAAAAAACTTTCAAAATGTGTACATCAATTAAATATGCATTCAATATAAAATAGGAGATGTCCACTTGGCTCAGTGAATAAGCAGTTGCACTTTGGAATCGTAATACGTGAATTTGAATCACAGCCATTCATATTTGGACTAATATCTTTTAGAAAGATATGAATCCCAACATTCCCTCTAGTGCATAATGTGTTATTAAAAAAACTAGAGTGAACAATAAGAATGTTTATCATAAATGATTGTTATAAGGGTTAACTGAACTAAACAGATTGATATACATAATTATATGTGATAGAAAATTGCCAATGCATTTCGGATGTTTTTCCTTCTTCAGGGCACATTTAATATTATTATTGTTATCAATATTTAGTCCATTAGGTCTTGTTAGGGACAAGGTATTTTTGATGTTATAACAAAAAATATATATAAGACAATACTTAAATAAATAATTTGCTATTATTATAAACATGCATTATTGGATATAAGAAAACTTTAAAGTTACAGGTTTGAGTTAGGTTCCTTTGTTTTTTATTCTAAAATTGACACTCATTGAATGTAGGGGTTAATTTTTATGAACAAATATTGCTTTTTATGTTAATCAGTTGTCATATAAACAATAGGTTAGTAACTACTAACTTGAATTTTAACTTTAATATAACAACTCCCAGGCATTTACCACAAAGCCATAGCAACTTGTTCTTTACAAGTTTTTAATAGGAATTTATCACTTTGTATGAATGAATAGAAATAAGACTTATAATTTCTATTAAGTCAATAGAAATATTGTTAAAAGCTTTTTTATTTTCATTGTCAAGTACTTTTGTATAAATATACAAAAAGTTAAATCATTTTTAAAATGCTAGATAGAATATAGAGGTAAAGTGATCATTCAAACTGTTAAAAATCTAAGTATAACATTGAAATTTTGGCAATCCTGTTTCTTGAGTTTTGATTTCTAACTTTTCCACTGAGCTTACCATTCTGCAACAGTTGTAATTTAATGAAAGAGAAAGTAATGATGGAAGTGAGGACAACTAGAGACCCTCTTGATATATTATTCAACCGTTAAATCCAGTGGTGCGTTGGGCAGCAAATTTGTATTTGCTGTTTCCGTAGCATACTTGTTTTTACGAGAAAGAGTCGCTAGTCCTATGCTCAACCCCCAAACTGAAGGACCTTTTCCAAGCTGTTGAAATCAGTGTTGCCCTTCACCTAGATGAGCTACTTTCCTGAGTTAACAAGCCTCATCTACCAAAGGCAGATAAAGGTAAATGCAATGGTTTTGACTGAGATTTGAACTAGCATAATATTATTCCATAGTCGGAGCTTTTACCATTGCTCCACATCGCCGCCTCCTCTTGATATAACTTGAAGGAAAAGGTTCTAGTAATGGTAAGAGTGGGGTATTCGATTTAGTTATGATAAAAATAACAAGGATAAAAATAATTATGTGGATGATGAGGGTGCTGCCAATAGTGGAGAAAACCAGAAACCTATCAGTTTCAATTGTAAGAACGCCAGCTAGCCAACTGTAAAAGATTTCATTCAGAAATATCACAGAAATAGCAAAAAGACAACAGTTTAAAAACTATACTTGTATTACACTATCAGTGAAATGTGCAAATGTGGATATTTTTTTAGGATCTTATTTGTATTTAAAGTTATATATACAGCTTAGAAAGTAGTTTCTGTTCAGCTAAATTTCTTACATAGACCTGTTGTATGTATTCAACCTAGAAAATTGTGTGCATTAGTAGCAATGCAGAAAATTGCTCTAGGCCTTTTTATTGTGTGTGTGTGTGTGTGTGTGTGTGTGTGTGTGTGTGTGTGTGTGTGTGAATAAGAGTGCATATGTATGTGTGTGTGTTAAAACAACATTGAGAAAGAAAAAAAGAAAATATTGTACACAAAAAAAGGATACATTTTTTTTTAGTTTTTCCTGAAATCCTGGCAATGTTTCACATATCTCTTTATTTCAGTTAAATATTCAATAAAATTATTGTTGGTTTTTGATGTCTGTGTTTTTTATTCACTTAGGTAAAGTTCCAATGAACTCATGAATAAAAGAAGGGAAAATAAAACTAAATTTATCTAATAAAAACAATCTGGAATTGTAATTCAATTCCCAGTCAAAACTTTTGCATTCACCTTTAAAATGGCCTTGTGCCAAACTTGGTTGGTCCTGCTCACCAAGTATATATATTATCTAATAAAAATAAAATACATCATATATTTCAAATGCTATTAAACTGTGGTTAATTGCCACAGACTTGCTTTAACAATTAAATAAAATCAGTTGAAAATTATAGAACATTAATAACAAAATCAATTTTAAATGACCTTAATGAAAATATGATTAAATTAAAATATAAACCTCCAAAAATGCACCTAAATGCCAAGCTTTCATCTGAGAAGATAATTTAATCCAAAATGTAAAAAATAAATCCATATGCAGTAAAGGAGGAAAATAAATGTCATATTCATTTGTATTTATTTTCATAATACTAATAGCAACAATAATAATTATCATCATTACTATAATTAAAAGTATTAAACTGAATTGGTTAATGTAAAAGAATGCAATGTAATCAATAAGAAAAAAACATAAGGACTTTTTCTATCCATTAACAGGTGATATTAAAAACTAGTTAAAGATAACATATTTGGCTTCATTAACAAAGGCATGTTACAGAATTTATATCCATACAACAATGTGTAGTCGGTTTGCATTTGTCACATAAACAATAGATAAGAATGAACTTTAAAATGATTATACCATGTTTGTAAATGTTAAATCCTTTCTACTTTAATTCTTAACTCAACATAATTTAGTTAAAACTCTACAATAATTAGAATTTCTATTTCTAAAAAAAATAAATAATTAGTTGAAAGAAAGGTTGATACACAATTTTAATTGAAAAAAGTGCAAATAATGAGTTAAAAATATAATTTTCAAATGGATACTGTTGGGATTTTTTTTTTTTTTTAAATAAACTAAGCTTTTTTGCAGTTAATAATGTGTTTGATAATTAAAACAAAAATACCATTTTAAAACCATCTAGCTAATCCCCCCTTTGTAAAATTTATTTATTTTATATTTTTCTTCAAAGAAATATGTCAGTTTAGGGGAAGGTCTACTATTGAGGCCTTAATGGAGAGAAATATAAAAAAATTGTTATTTTAAATATCTACAAAAACAAAAAATACCTCAGATAAATAAACAATATGGGCAAATATCACATGTTAATAAGAACTAGAAAATCAAAAGCATTAATCAAAATAGATTTTAGTGCAAATTTCATGTGATTTTATTGTTTAATATTTTATCTTTTCCCAAATATTGTTCTCATAATTCCATTATGCTGTTGCTCCAGTCATGCTGCCTTTTACAATGAAATTTGAAGTCAATAGAATAATAGTATTATGAAAAGAAATGTTCTATAAATAACAACAATTCCTCTTCTCAAAAATATGAAAAAATTAAATCATTCTGTGAAATTCTTTATAGCAATTATTTTAATTGAGACTATATTTTATACTAATTAACAAATGTCAAATAAAGAAAATTAAAACTCTAAACATCCAGTTTTAAATACTTTTTTAAATTTTTTACCTTTTAAACATTAAAACATTCATTGGTAAAACTATCATCAGGAAAATCATTTGATAATCTGGAAGTTTGATTTCAGAACAAAGAAAGGAGTTATTAAAATAAAACTCATGTTAAAAATATCTATGTAACAATGAGTCACTAGATGAGTATTCCAAGTAACTTTCTTATGAATAATTTAAAGACTCAAATGGTGAGCCATTCTTGGTGTCAGATCAAATAAGCTTTGAAGAGAAACTACTTTAATGAATTCAATTAAATAATTAAAATTTTAATGCCAGTTGTTGATATCTTTTTTCAAGTACTTAACAAAAGCAAATTGGAACATGGGCTTCTTGAAAGTTCCCAGGCTATTTTCTTAATTGTTGGTTATGTGGTTTTCATATCGAAATCATAAGTCAAAAGTTATTTTAATGGAAAATCAGAGACACACAATAAAACTCGCTTTATACTAACATTCCAAGAACCATTAAATCTGGTAAACATTCTAAAGACTCTTTGAGTAATATGCAGGAGTTGTAATTTATATCTAGTGATCGGATTGGAGACAATAAATAGTTTATTCAATGTTAAGAAAAAGTAATGTCTTTTTTAAAATAAGACCCTTACTTTAAAAAATGCATACAAATAAGCATGCACATAAGAGTTTGCTATACAGCAGTTCTGCACTTATTTTTATCCATATATTGTGGATACTACTCTAAAACAGCCCATCCTACAATAATAGATATATACTCTCCATTCCAGGATAATTTAGAACAATCTGTCACTGTTGCAACAAAATGACATTCTAATACTGCAACTTAAGTCTATACACACAACTTTCCTATCTTGCCCAGGGAAAGTCATTGCTATAGTGTGGAAAAATATTCTATTTTTTCAAAGTATGCCTCTCATTGAAAACTACCTTTGAGAAAACAACCTGTTCTGCTAGTTAATTTCTGTTTTTTACAATATTAACCATGTTCATTTTCCCTGACTGTCCTTACAAAACTATTATAAAAATTAGAATTAATGCATTGCTTGAAGAAATTATATTAGAGAAAGCCTAGTAAAACTTACAAATAACATTATTTCCCCTCTCAGAGGAAACTGACAATAGCTAACATGCAAGCATTGTCATCATATGTAAGTGGTTACAGTTTTGTCAACCTAAAATATAATGATGTCCTATACAATGCAGTTGAATTATTTTTAATGAAAGATTTTTGCTATGAAGTGATATTAGAGTCTTTACTTTTTTCAACAACATTCCAGTGTTGAAAACTTGCTTTACCCCCAACACACCTTTTGAAAACCTGATAGAACACTGCAAGCTGTTGATGTTGTTCACACAAAAAAATACTTGTTTGGGCAAAACACAGTACAAGGTGGGCTACAGTTTAATGGCACCTGACCCAGGGCGATTAAAAATCCTACTCAATGTTAAATCCTAATTAAAGCAACACAGCCATTTGTAAAGCACAAACAAAACTCTTAAAGACCCAAAAATCCTCCTTGAGAAATGACTTGACTTCTATGAGATGGGAATTCAACAGGCAGATCACTGCACCAGAATTGTTTTTAATACATTAACCTCAGTTGATGATAAAGTTTCTGTCATCAGATCTTTCTAAGAGATCAAAATCTAAGACCCTAACAACAACAAATGATCTTGATTGTTCATTACTCCAGTAGTGTGTCTATTTAGAAACATACCCTGATAATCCATATTCAGATTCAGAATGGCCTCATCTGCAAAGGGAATTTTTCAATTCAAAGACTAAAAGATGAGCTACTAAGATGCCCCTCGGTTTAAATAATCCAATATAAAATCATAAGCCATTGAAACGTTCACAAAGAACTTGTAAAGAGCTCAGGTATTTAAAACATTTTCTCCCTAATGAGTAAAGAGATACATTCAAAGAATAAGATAACCCTTAAAAATTGAGTTTGTATATAAAGTACCCAGTGTTATTTGTCAAACAGACAATTCTTACTTACAAATCTAACCGCAAGTTCTGTTTTTACAATCCTAGCTTTTATAACTCTGACATCATTTTCTTTAAAAAAAAAAAATTGATGGTCGGAGACAAAGCAACACACAACCATATTCTTAACTAAAAATTTCACTCAACTCCACCACACATTACAGCAGACTTTGCCTAAGAATTAGAAAAATTGTGAAGGTAAAAATAAGATTTTCTTTTTTTATTAGATTTATATTTTTGGTCACATTAATTTGTAAATCAACTTGTATTTAAAGTTTGTCCTTGAGTTGAAACAAATGCTTGTCTTAGATGGACCAACAATCTAGTATATTGTGGCACCAGTAATGTGGCTTATAGGACAAATTCCAAATTGAAAAAGATAAGATTTATAAAAGTTTTATCTAATATTCCATGTAACAGTTTTATTTTTCAAAGTGACTGCATAAAATGAGTTATAGAATTAATTATAAAACAATACTTGTTGATTATACAGAATTTTTGTTGAAACCCACAGAAGTCAATCCTGCAAAATATTGCTTACTTTTTAGTACGGCAGTTTTATTTTAGTCAAGACTTTACTCCCCTAAGTCTCAACACTGTTTTGGCATAGATTATAGTGTAAAAAGAAAAAAAAGAAAACCTAGTAGCTTTTACAAACCAACTCTTTAATATTTTTCTCTGATAGCAATTGCTTACAAGATTCTAATTTTAAGGTAAGAATCTTGAGTTATAAATGGATAAGAAGCAGACAGATGATTAAAATGGTAAGATATGCATACCAAGAAGACTTTGGAAAGTGGCCATGATACAGTGACAAGTGTTGCAGCACCAGTGATCTGAGATAGCTGGCATGCATTTGTTGTTTCTAACGCTAATATATTTCATAATTAGCTTCTTTCAGGCTCTAGATAAAAATCAATATTTGTATCTACATGACAATAAAGCATGGTAAGTGATATTGAAAGCAAGACCTAAAATAAAAAACAAAAAAAAGAACCACAGGATATATTTTGCCCTGGTTTGATGCCAGACTTTTTGAAAGTCTTCATACTACCCCTATTTGATTAATTACTGATAATCCTAGCTGTTCAAATGCACTTATGCAAACATGCATGAAAAGATATTTCATATTTAGTTTTGTTCATAAGTATGAATGTATCTAATGTAAAAAAGGGATAATACTCACTATATGTGTGTGTGTACTAGAAGTATTGCCTGTTACCAGGGACTTGCCACTAAGTTATTTAAGGAAACCTGTTATATAGGAAAGTAGTTCTTTTATATACTAAATTTGTTTCAAATGATTTTTTTCTTATACTAAATTTATTTATAATGCTTTTCTCTTATAAACACATTCCGAATGCTTTTTTACAATAAATTAATTACTAATATTTTCTTATATTAAATTCATTTTTTCATGCTTTTCCTTAAAGTAGTTAATGTAGCCTTTTATATAGGAAAGTAGTATTGTACATATACAAATTCTAGTGGTCCAAATCGTTTTTTATGATAAATATTGTAGATTTTTGTTCTGAGGAGCTCTACGTATAAACAGGATTTTAAAACAATAATATTGTGGTTTTATTTTTAAAAGAGCTACTGGATGTAGGGTCTCATACAAACATGATGAACTGATTTTTTATAAGTATGATTGAACAGAGTAAACATATATCAGATTATTTTTAGTGGTTCTTGGTGACTGTCAATTTCATATTTAAGTAATCTTCAGACTAATGATTATTTAATATGTTACATTTCATGTCCACTTAAAATTTAAAGTTGCATTTTGGTAGTTAATTTTGAAAATTCAATCATTTGTGTCATCAATGATTACTGCTGTGGTTCAACAAGAACTTATTCTCATGACAGCATTTTGAAACATATCAATTCCAAATTATAGAGTAGCAATATCTGATTTCACATTTATTTTATTTTTATTTTATTTCACATTTATTTTAATATAATGGTGTACATAAAATTTACACAGTATAGAATTACATTTGATAATTGAAAACAAACAGTATACATTAAATTGTTACTAAACAAAATGAGAACTTTGAAGTTTCATTTTTCGATGATAGTTTTTCTTTTGAAAAATCAATATCAATAAATGATCGCAAAAATCCTGATATTTAGGAAATAATAAATAATAGTTCATCCATTGCTAAAACAGGATAATAGCAGCATAGGCATTGTATGTGAGAATAAATAAGAGGGGGAGGGAGTAGTAAGGTAAGAGATAGATACCCCCACCCAGATTATGATGAATATAAAATAGGGTGATGCTTCAAAACTCAAGGTCTTGATAGTAGTTCTTGAATAAAAAGAGATGGGTATTGTAATGAGTAGAGATCTGACTCATAGGAATTGAGCCAATGAATTAAGGGCAAACAATCAGAGGATGATCAGAAATTGGCTACTGGGCAGAACAATCAAAATCTTTTATTTTATTTTCATTATTATTATTATTATCATTATTATTATTATTATTATGTTCTAGTATTCTTTTTAAAATGTGGGTATTTTCTTTTATATTAATGGCTTTTTACAACACAGCCTTACCAGCAGGTTTACTGATTTACGTGAGATAAATGTTCTCTTATACAGCAGACTGCTTAACAAATCTGGAAAAAATATTTCTATTTTAAAAGAGGATTCAAAGCTAACTAATTTTCTTTTAATTGTTTTATTATTTCCTTACGGACACTTAGTCATTTATAGTTCATAAAATGATTCGCAATATTTTCTTTTCAGAGGAATTACTATTTGCTTCTAAATGATATACAGACTAAGTTTTAAAAAAATATGTCCAAATCACTTAATTTTTTTCCAGTTATTTATTTTTCCACATTTTCCACTCATATACATTTATCTTGATTTTATCATTTAAGTAACTAGTCATGATAATTTGGATTAGATATGGTAAGCAATAATAATTATTTTAAAAAGTATATAATTTCATGAAAATTAAATATTTAAGGAAAATATCTGAATAGTGCAATTTGCAATTTCAATATTTTCTTAATTGTATGTAAATGATTTGATTTGGAATTTAATGGCATATCAACCACTTTTGGGGTCATTTAATACCAGAATGGTATTTTGTTTATGTTTACTTGATTCTCTTAAGTTTCTATTATGAAAGTTGGTTTAAATGTTCTTTGTTTATTGGTTATTTTTATTTTGTTGGTTTTAAAGTAGTTTTTACTTTGTATGTAAATGAAGACGCTAAAAACTATCATCTGTCAAAATTACTTAGTTTTGTTTTATAATAGTTGATTTATAGAATAAACTACAGTCAACAATTCTTTTAAAACCAGTTAGATTTTAAATATTCAATGGAAATGCACCAAATCAAAGAATTGAGTTGAGTAACAATTATTTTTCTAATGTCTGGAACAGAAATGAATCAGCAAATAAATGAATTCAGAAATTTATAATAAAATATAAAGAATAGCTAACCATTTTCAGATCCTCCCAAGCTATGTATAAATTTTTGATAGGCTCTCAATATAAACCTTAATTTCATCAAATTACGAAAACTTTTTACAATTGGAACAAACATTATTTACAGCTAAAGAAAATTTAAAGCTAACTAATAAATTCTAAGAAAGAAAAAGAAATCTTTAAATCTACAATTTCAAAATTGAGAATTTTTCTAGAAAAATTACAATAAATAATATTTTAATTCAATAATTTTTTTTAAATGCTTGTAAAATTAGTTTCTCATAGTATGACCTAAAATGTGTATAAAAGATTTTGCAAAAACAAATTTGGAATTTTTTTATATCAGACTCAAATGCGGAATTTCAAATGTAAAAACTACCCTAGAAATATTCCAATTAAACAAATCTAATTAATCATCAATTCATTATATCAATTTGTAGTTAGTTCATTTTCACCCCTTCCTGATCACCTATATATCCACTCCATCATCTTTATTTATAATTTCATTAAAATTTGAAAGAAAGATGAATGAGGAGTAAAGATGAACATTTTCAGCTAACAAGTCTTGATGACTGAAGGGTTGGAGTTTGAAATTAAAATTAGAATAGAAGCTGACATTGACTGTAGATACAGCATCGATCTATCCTGGAAAGAGTCAACCATGACTTTGTTCTTCAAAAAACTGACAGATTGATTTTCTTTAAGTTTTTATGCGATAAAAATGCACACAGAAAAAAAAACAACAAAAAAAAAAACATACATTTAACAAGTTGGTAGGTAGCACTTTGCATTGAAACACAATGAGATATCGAGTTTAGCACTATAAATAGACAATTAGTTACATTGAGATACTCACTCACTCTCTGTCTCTCTCTCTATATATATATACACACACATATACATGCATAAATACATAAACACATATATACATACACACACATGCACATATATAATACCCACATACATAGACACACATAGGGAACAAAAATAAAATCTTAAATGATTTAAAAACAAAAACACTTAACAGTTCTGAATAAGTTTTAATTTTCTCAAGATAATATTAGCGTAATTAACAGATTTATCAAATAAAATTATAAGATGAATAGTAGGTATTACAAAACACTAGCCGTGAATAAATTTTGAAATTGAGAAAAAAAGGTATGTAAATAGAGTCTTTAGTCATCAAGTGAAAATTTTGAATTCAGTGATTTTGTTATTAATAACTTAAGTTTTGAGAATCAGAAAAGAAAAAAAAAGTTAATTCATATCATTGAATTCAAAAAACTTCTTGTACATAAAACAATGTTTTTTTCCTAATCAAACACAAAAATAACCATAAACAATTTCCTCTATTACTAGTAGTATACAGGTATTAATGTTTAAAATTAGAGTAACTACAAGTAGAAATAGAAATAAATATTATTATAAATAAATACTAGAAGAAAAAAATACAACAAAGTCCTAATTGCATTTTCTTAAGGGGCTAAAATTGAGCCCAGTGCTAGATATGGCTAATAGTCATCGAGGAGATGAAAAAGATTAAAAATGATAAACTTTTACGCTGTTTTGTTTGTTTTAGGGCATTTAATGCCAAGGACAGTCATTTTTTATAAACATTTTTTTTTTGCATAACAAAATATACACTAGCTAGAAGGAATGTGACGATTCATACCTTACCCAAGGATATCAATCTAAATTTAAATATAAACAGAACAACAGGGCTTCAAACTTGCATATTACAATTTCCAAAACCCAACTTTCATAAGTGGACTTCCCTCAACTCTTTTATGTCATTTTATTTTTGTTTCACTTAGAATCATTTTTAAATCAATTTTCTTTTTATAAAATCAAGAAGCATCTCAGTTATACTGGATTATTTTTCTCTTTTATCCTTAAATCATTTTAAATTAAAGTTCAACTAAATTTTAAAAACATCAATTTTTCAATAGGAATAGGCCATTTTATGCATTAGTATTGCATGAAAACATCACTTTACTGGTATTCTGTGAAACACACAAAGGAAAAATAAAACAATTTGAGAAAAATATTAAACTCAGTAGTGTTTAGACTGAAAATATATCAAAACAAATAATACAGAAAAAACCCTTTACCCAATTCACACACCAAGCTAACATATTCACAAGTTTAATATGGAATAACAAAATGATTTATAGTTGAAGAATAAAGAATAGGAAAGGTATTTGTAAAATACAGAAAAGAATCAATTATCACAATTTTGCTCTTGTGTAATAAAAAAAATATTTGAGTTTGAATAATTTTAACTTCCAGCAGCTGATGAAAATATGTGTAAGAGGGAGATCAATTATAAGCCAGTTTTAAAAGTTTATTGGTGTGGATAATATACTTCTGTTATATAACAGGATAGTTGCAACATCAAACCAACAAGAGCAATTACAGAGTACAGACTTCTTCTAAATTGTACTACCAATGAGGTTAAAAAGGGATGTATTTTATTATGAATAGAAATCAATCTACTCTCATTCGCAATATGACACCTTTTCAAAAAAAAAAAAAAATTCATCAAGATCTGGACGAATTCTAAAATTTACCCCAGTGTAAAACACACGTATGGTGAAAAAAATTAAATGATCCTTTGTTTTTGTAGAAAGTTATAAAGAAAAGGACATGACAAAAAATAGGGATGACCACATAGCCTCTTTGGAAATAACCAAATGAAACACTTTGAATTGGATACCTTGAGCAGATGGTAATTCTCATAAGAGAATATTAGTATAAGAGCAAGTTTTAGAAGCTTGTTAATGCTGTTGTTGGCGGTGGTATAATTTTGTAAGATAACAGGAAGGTAGCAGTATCTTTAATCGACAATAAATGTCCTGTTTTGTACAGGTTTGTAAAATGTAAACAAAGATGCAATTGAATACTCTTGCTAGTTAAAGTTGTGATAGAGCATGAATCTGTATATTTAACACAGTTATCAAGGTCTTCAAGTCTAGGAAGTTTGGTGCCATATTTATATATTTTAGACCAATTTTCAACTTATTTTTACAAAGCACCTTTTCATCATATTCATGTATCAATCTAGTAGTAGCTTAGACTTGTTAAAACAATCCTACTGGTATTGAAAATAATGATTAAATATACAATGAAAAGTGGCCCCAGTAGAATTAAAGTGTTAGGTTTAAAAGACTCTAAATAAAAATGGCAATTTAAATATATAAGCAATATTTCCATGCTTCTTTGTTGTAAGGCATATCGAATATTATGTTTATCCATAATCAGGCTCGTGTTGATTACCAAGAAATTTTATTTTGCATAATTAATTCCTTTACACTCACCAATAACCGTGAAAAATATTAAAGTAATTTTGTTTATGTTATCACAAAACTAGAGAATTCTTAAAATTTTAAACAACAAACTACAAAAAACTATTTCCTTATCATCAGATCTGCATTCCAGAAATGAAAGGTTTTGAAAAATTAATGCAAATTTTTTTTTTGCGTTGATTACTAGTATAATTTATACTATTCTGACTTATATTCTCATTAATGTATACCTAACATTTCAGATTTTTTTCTGAAGTCTTTTGTTGTATTTGAAAATCTTTTATGTAAAAAAAAAAAAAGAATTTCCAGAGAATTGCAAACAGCATGCTTTATTTAAGTCAAAGGTGTAGAGTATTCATATTCCATAAACTACAACTAATTATTAAAAAAAACTATATTAAGCATTTTTCATTATTTCCAGCATTTAAGATTGAACTGGTAGCCTCTAGAGGATTATCTTTTAGAACTTATATAAACCAACATGTTACCCAATTTTAAACATAAAGTGCAAACATTTTGCAATATACAGTAAGTAAAATTATATTGAAGAACAATAAGGAAGAATTAGTAACTACAAAACTTGTAAAAAAAAGGTTTTCTCTCAAATGCTTTCTAACACACATTAAAGTATTATACTGCAATTGTCCTAAAAACATTCATAATCTCATTTAAACAACCAAGAACCAATAGTAAAAAGAAACTATATTGTTAGTTGAATGAAGATTTCCTTAAAAACCAAAAGAATTATAAGAAAAAAAAACTCTAAATGCCACTGGCTACAAGGACAAAAAAGAAAGTTGAAACTCTAATGGATTTCAGTCAAGTGAACAATGCTATTAGGGAACACTTGTTGCCATGGTTCTATTAACTAATCTCTTGACTTGATGTTTATAGACAACAGAGTATTTTACCAGATTTTTCAATACAGTTTTATTTTCCGCCCGACATGAAAATATAATTAGAAAATTAATCTTTAAAAGCTGACTTGGAAACTACGCAAGAGTACAAATAGGCCTTGACTTTATAAAACTTTAGAGCTATGAATTTCTTTTATTAAAATAAATCTTAAAATAAAACTGGCTAGAACTTTTGAAGCTATGTATTTTAATAAAAGATCTTTGATGTTAAAATGAAATAGTAAAATGCTTGTATTGGATTATGTAATAATTGTAATTAACAAGGCAAAATCCCAGTAAGTAAGATTTATTTACTTTTAGGCTAACACCCCCTGAACGAAAGCATGAATCCTCTGATCTCTGCTAGGGTTTAAATAGTCCAACAACTGTTTTTTTCTTTTAAACAGCCAACAACAAAAAAGACGAGCATTTAAAAAACTATTTCAGACATTGAATGGCCATGAAGATTAAGAGGCCATTAAACAAATTAACACTAATGCATTCTGATATTAAACAAATAACTACAATAGGATTTTTATTTTGAATATTGCATTTGCTTTTCTTGTTAGCTGCTACTAAAAATATTTTTCTATAAAAAATCTTCTTAAAACACAAAAATTATTTCACAATCTTCAAAAATCCCATGAGATTTAAAATTCATAAAAATTCATCAGCAACTTAAAAATCTCTATTCCTGTATGTATTTGTCTTGAAACTCAACATCATTTCTTG
>JAUZSX010226751.1:0-15696 GCA_034780655.1 Idiosepius hallami
CTGTGACAAGAATAATCTTTAATAAAAGCATATTATCACAGCCCTACTAATAAGTAAAGAATTAAAAGAAATGGTAATATCACAAAATAGTCAATTCTGTGACAAGAATAATCTTTAATAAAAGCATAATATCTCAAACCTAATAGTAATTCAGAATATGTTATTTTCATCTGGTAATTTATTGCTGGTTAAATATTGTTAAATATTTTCTTCAAATGAATGTGTGAAATATCAGCTGTTAAAGATTCTTACAAAGAATCTCTTGTTCTAATGATAAACTCTTAGTGAAATTCAAAGTTTTATTTCTTTTTAAGAAATAATCTTTGATTCAGAAAAAACAAACAAAACAAAACAAAAAATCCCAAAAAGCCAAAAACTGATGTCTGTGCTCCAATAATCTTTGGGGATTTGTTCCCTGTGTTGCCAATAAGCGGATTATCCAAACAAAGGATTATTTGAATTTTCTGAGGAATTGAAGAGAGTAAATCTTTAAACGGTTTTAACAATATCTTAATTTTTCTGAGTGTCTACTTTCTAAAGAATTTAATTTCTACTATATTATTTAGACACCTTGTTTCATTGAGGATATTAGACGTGATAGCCATGATAGGAAAAAGGATTGTATTTAAGTAAAGTCCAGGCTGTTGTCTTTTACAAATGCCTAGAAGAAGCCGAAACAGGCAAAATGTCTCGTTTCTCAAAGATTTTGGTAGGAAAAAGTCTTTAAGATTGATTTATAAAATATTGCTTTGATTATTTGATTAAATGTTTGTTTTTCACATCATATGAACATTGGGCCACAAGGATGGAGCATTGGTAAAAGCTTGGGCTCTGGAATCATATTATGCGAGTTCAAATCCCAGCCCAAACCGTTGCCTTTAAGTTGGCTTGGGCAGATGGGGTTCATTAACTCAGGAGAGTAATTCATCTAGGTGAGGGCAACATTGATTGCAAAAGCCTAGAGATATAATTGGCACATAAAAATGACCTTGTGCCTAACTTGGGTTTGTGCTCGACCAAGGAAATAATAATAATAATGATTAAATAACTGCATTAGTATGAGGAGAGCTTGTAGTTACTGACTGCGAGATATCCAGATGTACTGGAGTGCCAAAGTAGACTTGTCTTTCTGTCTTCAGGAATCACCACAGGGTGTTGGCAGAGAAACTCTGCTAATGGCGGGTGTGTTATGCGGAGGCAGCGGGACGTAAACCAAGGGAGATGTAGCACCATACAGTCCTTGACTAAAATGGGGATGATACTGCTGGAAATCAGAGGAGACTTGTTGTCACTTTGACCCCAGCAAAAACCATGTGTTATTGGTGTGAGATCCCATAATAATAATAATAATACTGCTGCTTGAGCATCACTAGGAGGCTTGTTGTCACTCTGGCTCCAGTGAAAGCAACCTGTCACAAACAGCTTGCGAGATGTTTATAGCAGGCCCAAATCAGTGCTGACATGAGCTGCAGAGGATTTCAAATGTATTCTTATATATCTATGTTGCTGGCTGGTCACAGGAGACTCTCTGATAATTCTGACACGTGCGCTGTTGATATATAATTCTCAAGGGACAAGAATAATTTATTTCTTGAGAAAAATCTTCTACACTAGAGGTAAACCAATAACTACATTCAAAGAACTATCTTTAGACAAAGGGATAGTCACACACACGCAGACACAGACACAGACACACAGACACAGACACACAGACACACACACACACACGCACACACACACACACACACACACGCACACACACACACACACACTGAGATTTACATACATATGTATATAGATGTATAATGTGGGTGGGTGAACACACACACAATCTTGAATATACATATATGTGTATATACACATTATATATATATATATATGTAAATATATATATATATATATATGTATATATATATATATATATATATATATAAAATGTGTATATACACACCCACATAATACATATGTATGTATATATACATATAATGTGTATATACATATATATGTATATTCAAGATTGTGTGTGTGTACACCCACCCATATATATATATATATATATATATATATATATATATATATGTATGTATAATGTGGGTGTGTACATATACATATATACATGTGTGGGTGGGGAACAGAGGTTAGTAGGTGGTTGTATATTTATTGAAATGTAATATTCTTAGAAAAGAAAAAAAAAACATAAGTAAATAAGGAAGGGAAAAAAAAGGGAAGGTCCTATTTGCAATAATTATTTGATATTTGTGGAGTGTTAGAGTTAGACAGCTGGTGTTTTAGTCACAACAGCTCGCAGCATTTTATATCAAGAGGAAATGTTCAAATATGGCTGTCACAGGCGCCATTACTAAAACAGGTGCATCGAGAAAAGTTCTGTCATATTTCCAGCAAAAGAAAGTTAGGAGAAAAAAAAAGATAAAAAATGCAACCAAAAAAAAGAAAAAAAAACAGAACAAATCAAAGAGTGGCAATCCTTAGCAATTGCTTTTATTGTTTGCTGCTTGTTGTGTTTTACGGCATATCAACATCTTTAGGTCATTTAATGCTGAGAACAATCATTTTTTTAAATAAACGTTCTTTCTGACCATACATAATTTTTTTGAATAACACAATGTTTGCTATTTGTTGTGGGGGAAACACGCCTCAGAATGAACTCTTCTAATCACTATGAATGTGATCTCTCTCGCCCTCAGAGAGAGAGAGAGAGAGAGGATTTCAGCATAGCAGCCAGGAGCTGCTATACTGCCTGGCTACTATTTATCTACCTTTTGTTAATATATACAAATATAACCCTTAATACTGTCGTCTTGTTACTTAGATCAAAATACTACACTGTATACTAAACCACAACAAGTGACGACCACAACACTATTTAACCCACAGATGAAGGGAATTTGAGGATTCATACCTATCTCAAGGGTATTAGTCCAATTAAGAGTACAAATGGAATGACTAGTATATCTATGGATTAATGTCTTTTGAAAAGTTCCGCAATAAATCTCCCCAAACATTGATTAAACAAAAACAAAAAATTTAAACCAATTAATTTTGGTGTTCAAAGAATTTGATAACAAAAGATGACAGTATTGATCTTTTATCTTCTGGTGCTTATGGAAGAAGTTAAAGACACAAAATATCTTCATAATTTGAAGAAAAAAAACTGCATAATCTGTGAATTTTATTCATCCAGGGGCGAACTGAGCCATCGGTTCAATGTGACCTCGCCCAATGGCCTGGCACTGCTTTTGGCTGCCCACAAGTATGGCCAGATCCGTGACTATGCAAAAGTGAAAATTTAAAGAGGACAAAATATCTTCGCTGAAAGTCAGAGTCCCTAAACATTCAGGTTGAAGCTAAGTTGGCTAGGAATCAGAATGGGAATCGTACTTGGTATCGGAATCATTAATCAATATTTTCCAGGGAATTGGAATTGGAAAAAATGAAGAATTGTCCCAACATCAATCTTAAACTATAGTTTTTTTCTTATTTAAGCCAAAATGCGCAGATCACCTGCTGCACAGCATCTATATGTGGCATTTAACTGTAAACAATTGGCAAAGGGGGCCCATTGCATTTTCAGTCTGAGGGTTCATGATACTCTCATTCCGCCCCTGAATTCATCCATATTTTTGTATCTTTCTTATGATACAAAAATTATTATTACTTTATGAAGTAATTATTTCAAAGGAAATTTAAATGTTTTAGTTCCATGCTTAGCCACTAGACGGCCCTGATGCAGAATGTGCCTTGTGGCCCCTTTACCCTAAAAAGACAAGTTGCACCCCCTCAACATACGGGAGTCTTCGACTACATATACAAATATAAATAAAAAGAGACGTTGGCAGAAAAAGAGGATTGATAGATGTATATTTCAGGTGTGATAATAATTTTGTAATTAATCCTAACAATTATTTTTGCCTTACAAAAGCTTTGTAGCCCCTAGGGAGCTTGCGGCTCTCTTCCACAATTGCAGGGTCTGTGGGGGCCCTAAGCACAGCCCTGAATGTTTTTGATTCTTTTTTTTTTTTAATTTACTTTCTTTAAAAGTAATTTTAAGAAAGTCTTTTTATTCCAATTCTAAAAAGCGAAAATCATGTTTATTTCCTCATCAGAATACAAATAAGTTTGTCAATTTAAAAACTAAATCAGTTATTTAAAAAAATGATTTCTCACTGGAAAAGGCATTAGTTTTAAATCTAGACATTAAAATAAATGGAATGTTTTTTTAGTAAAACAGAAATATTTAAAACTAAAGTCGGACATTTTATTGGTCTTGTTTCACCATACCTTTCCACCAAATTCAGCATAACTGGTGCTTCTTAGAATTCCTTGTCTACTGCTTATTTATTCTATGGGACAAAAGTATTATTAAACAGTTTTTTAGAACATGTAAAATAGTTATGTTTTAAGCTTTGCTTCCTTCAAAATGGGAGATCCTGTTGGGTTAGTTGTGTTGTTATATAGAAAAATTGGTCGGGTTAAATTTACCCCCTGTATTTAATGGAATCGGCTAATCTCCGCACTTATACTCAGCCAGTAGTCTTTATATAATAAAAAGGCAACACATTACTTTAACCTTATGAAGTTAAATTGCCCTTCTATTATCATCTTTATTGTTGCATTCAATGTTTTAACTAGTGTACCGTTTAACCAACTTCAAGTATTATAGGATCTTAAGAATATTTCTGTCAAACTTAGAAGAACAAACCCATTATTTAGTTAATGGAGGTAGACTGTCCACATTCCATTAAGTAATATCAATCTAAATTAAGCATTCTTAGCTATTTCTGCCTTTAGTCACAATTAAATCTATAATCTCCAAATGAATGTCACTCAGAACTGTCTGTAATGGCTAGGACCCCCCTCCTCCGAAATGGTGTGCCAAATCTCCTTAAATGGCCTTGCCCTTAGATGACCTAGAAATAGATGAATTTTGCTTTCTCCTCATCCGTCTCTTTTTCCCTATTGAAGCGAGTGATCAACTGAGCCTGGCTTTAAAAGAAGTTTTCTTCTATTGATCTTTCCTTTTTCATTCGACTATTCATCCATTCTAATCAAATAATCATATGATTTTTCTTGACTTATTCATCTTAACCCTTTCAGTGCAATGAAACGACATAAAACTACTCTTTATTTGAACTTCATAATAAAAATATGATTGTCACAAAATGCTGTTAATCCAAGTATCAATATCAATCAATTTTAAATCCATAAAATATTTTTTTATTGATATAAAAGTATTTTTAATCAACAATATATGCAAAACTATTCATCATTCATATCTTATCACACAGTATTGCGTGTAGTGTAACAATTGGTTTCCTTGAAAAGAGTAGCAGGGGCACCGTGTGCAGGTGTGTTACTTTCCATAGCATTTTTAAATGGTCACCCATCTAATTAGTGACCTCTGGGTTCATACCCAACTGGAGTCAGTAGACCAAAAATAATGTAGCAATTTTAAAATATGGAAGAAAATCACCCTACTTACAATCAGTTTTTTTTTCAATCTTTATATTTTACTTATCTAAACTAGTCTACTTACACACCTACCAGACAGATAATGTTCCAATGCTCAATTTTCCATGAATTTTGTGTTTGTTTTTTTTTTGTATTTTTTCAATCCATGGAAGAATATATCAAGTCATTCATAATTATTAATAGATAGAATGTTTCTTATGTTTTCTTTTGAAGAACAGTTTGAAGCAATCACTTGGAGATGAAAATTTGAAAATCACTTAATTCTCGTTCATTTGGAAACCTTTGAAAATAAAAGATGAAATAAGTTGTATTTTTGGTTCTTGATGTTTTTCTATTATTGACGGCTTTTTGCCAACAACCATCCCCCCCCAAAAAAATGAAATGTTCAGTGAAGATTCTTCCATTAAGGAAACTCTATGGAAGTGGTTTAGAAACTTTAGGACTTATTGCTATATTCTTATTGATCAAAAACTAGCCTGACATTTGTTTGCATGTTTTTGAGAAACCTTTGTATGAGGCTTGTTAACTTGTTGTGAAAGCCTATGGTGCAATAGATAAATGCATTGAGTTTTTACAACTTGATAACTTATCTGAAAATGAAGGTTTCAATCCCATCCAAAAGAAAATAAACTATGAATACATTACAATACTTTATACTTGTAGCCAGTGACTTCACAGATGTTTTGAAATGCAACAAATTACCAAAATAATTATTAGGAATTATCAAAAAATCATTATAACACTTCAGTGTTGAAATATACATGTATCATTTCATCTCTTTATCTATCACTGTCTTCCTCTCTTTCTAAATATATATCCGTAAATGTATGTATATATAGTCTTTGACTATATATACATACATTCAGTATGATGAAGGGGTGCAAGTTGTTTTTGTTTTTAGGGTAAAGAGGCCACAAGGTGCATTCTGCATTGGGGCGACTATGTGGCTAAGCACAACACTTGTTTTTAGTTCATACACAGATAGACAGATATTATTTTTATTTAATATTGTTTTACCATGTTCTTCTATTTCTGTCTGATTTTATTTATTTCCATAAAATTAAATGAAAATATTTCATTTTGTGGATGAAATATAAATACAGTTGTCTTAAAATATAATAATTGCTTTGGTAAAATTGTAATTTAAACCTAAATTGAAATCAATGAAAGCTAGAGAAAGATGACTGAAAGCTAAAGTTAGATTAGAAAAAAGTCTGCTCTGCTGTGTTGTACATGTAAGAAACATAATAAGATTATTCTTGCTTGCATCAACTTATAAAATCACTACAAAAATGAAATGAACTTTTAAAACAAAGGAAAGTTTTTTTAGAATTTGCTGCGGGCCAGAAAAAAAGAAACATTCTCATCCGTTCATTCACATTTTGTTCAAGTTTTAGGTCATTTTTTTCTTTTTTAGTTAAACTTTTTCTTTTATTTTTTTTAATAACAACAAACTTAAATCAAACTGCAGATGGGCATTTGTCTTCTTTTTCCTGAGGTTCACACAAGGGTGAAATTTCACAGATTAGCTCTCAGCATTTTGGGTTTTCTGATTAAATTTTTTCAGAGAATAAAAAAATCTGAAACTAAAAATACAATGAGAAAAGAAAAAGTATGTGAGTGCTGTGAACTTTACCATAAAGTGCTGACTAATCTTTCGTCAAAAATAGAACAGAGTAATTCGCTGGCAATTAAAGTATAGATCACTTCCTATTGAAGTTATTTATTGTTTTTTATAAAAAAACCTTTTACTCTCCTTCTCTTTCAATATATATAGACACATACAGAAACAGACACACACAAAAATAAAGACATAAATATATATATACAGTCAGGTCATGTCATGTTACTGGTACCATGTAAACCAGTACTACCTGCCACATGGTTGGGTTATCGGCAACTAAATTCTTCAGGAAACAGGATACCACAAAGACCATTAAAGAAAGAATTTTTTAAGAATCAAAAAATCTTAAAAAATAAGCAAACTTGTGATAATTAAAAAAGATAACTAAAATTTAAATGTTTTAAATAGTTTTCTAACATTTGAAAATTTTAAATATGGAAACCTATACAAGTAATAAATATTTGTTATATTGAAGGAATTTGACCATAAACAGTGTTTAGAATTATAATTTGGTTCAATTATTTCAAAAACTGATTCATAATTGTTTGTTAACATAATGAATACATGCTTTTGATAATCAAATAATTGAATTTTTGACTCTATTTTTAAGGACATTCAAGATAATGTAAACTTTTAGCTGAAGAAACTTACATCTGTTTGAAAAGAAAAATTAAATTATTAGAAATTCAGGTACTTTTAAAAAATATATCATTCTATGCTAATTTGTAGCTTATTTTTATTTTGACATGAAAAATAGTTTAATTGATTTGAAAACCTTTAAATGAATGAGTGCCAAAAAATGCTGGAAAATAGCATCTGTTTTTTTTTTGCAAGGGGGGGGATTTGTAGTTTGAAATTCTGCTAAACATCCCAGAAAATGTTTCACTTCACACTAGCATAATGCCTTTATTTTTGTTTCTATCAATTTCTTTCTTTTTTCTTTCTGGATGGGATTAAAAGTTTGTACAGCAGTTCTTAAGGAATTTTGGTTTTAACCTATGCCTCAGAGGATAGGTGTGTATAATGAATAGGTGTGTGTATATTTAGATAATGACTTTATATCAATAGATGACTCAACTGTATCTACTGATTTGGATGTTGTAAAGAGCTTGTTTTTAAAATGTAGTAAAATGTACAGGGCACGTTTTTGAGTAACAATCAGATCTTGTAGTTGGAGAAGAATATTATTTTAACAGTTAGGTGGTCAAAACTGCTTCAGCATCCATTTGACAAAAAATGAATGACTGAATGTTAATTGAATAACTGTTGCTAGCATTTGAAAACATGAGGATGGAAACAACTGAAGAATGAAAAAAATATCACACACAGACCTACAAGTAGAAAAAACTATTATTATTAGAGAAGCAATGGCAGAATGCCAATGAAACCAGGGTGACACTTCCTGTAACACCAGGGATCTAAGGTAATTGCTAAACACAAGCAAAGAGTAAATAAAAATATAGTTTAGTCAACATCATAACCTAACAGTAGCATAGCAACAGTTTTTGCCCCCCAGATTTGCACCCCCTGGCCCACTGATAATCTGTTAACATTCAAAATTACAAAAAGTCCTAAAAATATTTATTTTCATGGAACTACAATCAAGGATCAAATAATATACAATTTAGAATAATTATTTTCATTGGACTGATAATACAGTTTAAACATCCATTTTAAAACAATATCATTATTACGTACATAAAACAAATTAAAACCAGAAATACTTATTTTAGTTATAGAATTTCAGATTTTTTTTTTTAGCTTTTTGATATTATTTTTTTAAATCTATTCTTAACCCCTCAAAATGCCACCCCCTGGCATGTGCTGCCTGGGGTGGATCGCCTCTTCAACCCCTCACTTGCTATGCCACTATAACCTAAACTAAACTATTTTTATGTTAATACTGTAGATCAATTAAAGTTAGCTTTTAAAATCAGTTCTGATTTTTCACCTGGTGTTATTTTATTTATTCAATCATTTTATTTTCAAATATTTTTGTTAAAAAAGGGATTAAAAGAATTCAAATAAATAAACAATACTGAAAATTAGTTAATAATTAATACTAAAAATCATTAGACTAACTTGATGAGTGTTGTTATTGTTATTGAGCAGGAAGACCTCTCCTTGCCTATTTAGGGTTGGATCAGTCTTCCTGTTGTTACAGAGGTTTTGGTAATCTCAGACTTTTCTGAGGCCCCCAGTCCTCACGTTAGGGCATAACTCTCACTGAGGGCGTTTTTATCACTAATAAGTCTGTGTGATGGAAAGATTGCTGGAGAAGGAAGGCCTCTCAGTTCAAATGCTTGATGAATTTGACTGATCAAACCACGAACCACCGACCAGCTTCGTAAAGTACCTGATGTTCTTAAGTGGTTACCCATCTTAGTACTGAACAGGCTCTATGTTGCTTAACTTCAGTGATCTAGTGGGAACCTGTGTCTCAAACATGACTTAACTGTACTTAGAGGAGTGTTGGATGTAAAGCCAGAATGTTTAGATTGTAATGCTTTACTTACTAGAGTTGGTTTGATGGTGAATTTCTTTCTAAATGAACTGTCTATGTGTTGCTACCTTGAACCTTTCTGTCATTTAGGAAGTAGAAAGCCTCTCTTGCTGGAGTCTGATATCTAACTAAATTTTGGAAGAGATGATTGTTCCTTGTCTCCATTTTACTTTAGTTTGGAATCGCAAAAAAAACTAACACAAAAACTCTTTTGATGTTTAGGAACAAAAGTTTATTTTTACAAACATTGTGTGTCCATTTATTTTTCAATCTTTTTCTTTCTCTAAACTTCTATCATTTGATTGTCTTATTTCAAACTCTTTTCATTTACACTTTTTTTAAAGCTCACTCTCTTTTCTCATCTTATAACTATGCACTAAGAATTATCGAACACACTGAATCGTTTTGGATCATGTTAGGGTTTGGGGTTAGGGTTGGAGTTAGAATGACCCAATGCAGCATTGGAACTTTGATATTTGGCTAATTTGGTGTGTGGAGGGGTGTGATAATTTGCCATTAAATTAGTGCTACATCATCATTAAAGTTTTATTAGCATTTTTTGAATTAATTCAGTAAACTAAGATATTTTTTCTGTGAATAAAACTGAAAAAAATTATGAAATGAAAAAATGTCTGAATTAAAAAATGATGTTTTAATACAGCTATTTTCAAAATGTTTTAAATTCAAACTTGAGCTAAATTGTTTAAAGTAAAAAGGACTTTAAAAATATCATTGTTTCTAAAATTATTTCAAATAATATTTTTTATCTCTTTTTTAGAAATGTGGGCTTTTTTATAAAAATATATTTAAAAAGATTTTAAGAAAACATAATAATTTTTAACTTTAATAAACTTTAAAGTTTTTTATTTTATTAATGAAAAAATATGAATGAATAAATTGAAAGAATCAATACAAAAAGTAAAAAAAATTATTTATCAGTCAATTTTAAAAGAATGTTTTAAAATTGATTTGATTTTATGACTAAAAAAATGCTAACATTTAATTACATGATTGTCCCTTAACCCTGTTATAAATAGAATCTTCCAAAATATAGACAAATATGTTCCTAGTTTACCAAAAATACTGCAACAATTTGATCAATGAAAACTCTTCTTGCTTTTTGCTGTACTGCCTACAAACTCAAATATTGCTGTAGAAGAGTATTTTATCTGAACTCTGAAAAAAATGAATCCCAAATATAGAAAGTTCAAATAAGTAAAAAAAAAAAACTTTAAACCAAGAAAACTAAAATAATTAGTCTTTTATCAAAGAACTGAAGCACTGGATCTTCTTAATCTTTTTTTTGCTCTTTGAATTCTTTTTGCTCTCCATTAGTGCTAAGTTATTCTAATCTATGGATTTTGGTGGTGACTTGGTTAGTAGGTAATAGAATTAGTTAATTTATTAGTCTGTGATGTGAACTGCCAAACTTATCAGTTTAGCAATTTACACTGCAGTAAAAATATACTTTCATTCTCACTAGTGACAAAATTGCAGACTTGAACAGGTTATATCTTTGGTCAAAGAAAAGCATTTTAGATCAGTAGTTCTGAATCTTTTGTTGGGTGTGGACCACTTAGCATCTCTAAAATCCTGTAACATTTCTTGAGAGATTTAATTCTCTAAACACACACACAGTCAAATATACAGATATGTTAATTATCATTACTTTTCAATATTGTTAAGTATGTTTGCCGCTAGAAAATACTGGAGCCAAGCTAAACAAATAAAATGCCTTTTTTCTCTTCTAAATTTCATTGGACACATTTGCAATGGAAATGAAATATCACTGAATGAAGAAAGGGTTTCATCCATAATCCTTTGCAGATCCACCAAGAATATTGAAATCAACTGATTTGGCTCAAGTCACAAGATTTATGCCTTATGATACATTTATTCATAAAGCCACTTTACATCATGCACTATCACATTTTGGTAATTACTGGCCAGTTATAGGGTTTTTGACATAGCGTGTAGCTATCTTGAACATTTCCTTGGCATTAGATTTAAATAATATCAGTTTGGATCAGTGAAGCTGATGACTGAACAACCTCTTAGTTCTGATCTTTTTATGTGCAGATATCAATTCTGAGGACGGTGAGACTTGAAATTCAAATGATAGAATTTGTATAATATAAAGTTATTTTAGAGATGGATATAAAATGTGAAGAAAGAAAGCCAGAGAGAGAGAGGGAGGGGAGAAATGAGTTAAACTTGAACAAAAAAAATCCAAATCGTTCAGTTAATTACTAATTCTATTTAAGATCTCCTGGTCAGGCATTTGAATTCTTATTATGCAGGTATCAAACAAGTCTTTTGTATGCACAGCAGGAGATTGATAGCAATATAGAAGTAAAGAAGGAAAGAAATATTTAAAATGTTGAATAAATAACCACCAAGAAATTAACTGCAGGCTTTTTTGGTTTAAAACTTTCCTGACTTTGATAAACTATTTTTGAACAATTTTTTTTTTTTTCATTTTATTTTCTATCTTTTTTTTTTTAACTTTTTCTGTTAAAAGTTCAAGATCAAATCAAATTTAGGAATTCGAAAAGTAAAACTTTATAAGAACAAGTCTGCACTATTTCCAGTTATAGAAACAATAATTGAAAAATGAAATAAAAAATAATGATAAATACTTATGAAATATTCTTTATTTGAATTCTCTTCCCAGTAAATAAATCACGATGGTCCAGTCGTCCACTACAAATATTCTCACCAATTATTTTTATTCATCATTTTTTTTATTTGTTTCACTATTGATTAACTCTTAATTATGGATTTGTAGCTTTATAAAACTGTGTACAATCCATGCATGAGCTTAAGTAAATAGAAGCAATACATGTAAATCTTCTCTATAAATCTCTCTTACTATAAAAGCAAGAATGTATGTTTGTGGACATTTTTGTGTCTAATTTATTAGCTCATTTTCTCTCATAGTAACCAGCGAAAATTCCTAATTTTATTCTAAAATCAAATGCAACATGTCATTCTTATTCACTGAGGGGGGGGGGTTAAATTTTAATTTGTCCTTAATTCGGCGTTTTTCTCATTCTTTACACATCCACTTGGTTTTTAGCAAAAGTTTTTAACAAAATTACACCAAACTTTGGAAATACATTCCCGGTCCAACCCTTTCACACATGATGACACCAGGTTGAAAAAATCAGCATTTTGATCCCCCTTTTTTAGCTTCTCTTTTTTACCAATTTTTGGGATCTAAGGGTTTTGTTTTACCGAATTGGTTCAAATTTTACATACATATAGCCCAGTGTGGTCTACATAGATTTTCAAAATATTTTCTTCGAAAACGTCAACTTTAAGCCGATTTAGCGAGTGAAAATTAAATCAGGGTTCATTTTGCCCAAAAACCCCCCATTTTTCAATTGATCGACAATATTTTTTTTCGGTACAATCACATGCTATCTCTAATTGTTCCAAAATGTTCGCTGCAAAATTCTGAAATTTTCGTCAGAACACAGAACAGCAAAATCCATTTTCTGATTTGGCCGATATTTCGGCCCTTTTTCAGCATTTTTTATGTTTTTCACCTTTTCCCCATTTTAGGTGTTCGTTTTTGACAAATATCAACCACACTTCAGATATATGTTCTATGCACGACCTTATTGCCGTTCATGGCTCTAAATTATGAAATATAAGATTTTAAACCCTTTTTTAGGGCGACTTATTTTCCCATGTTTTTTTTATTTACAAGTGCTTTCGACCAGTTTTGACGAAAATTTCGCACAAAAACGCTATACACTCGTCCTGTTCATTTTCTATTTTACCAATCGCTCTAAAATTTTACGTGTACATATTTTCCATGATTATAATGTCTTTTAGAAACCCGGGCAATGCTGGGTTAATATGCTAGTTTAAAATAAAATCATTGATCAATGGGAATATAAGTGTATATTGTTAGAATATAGACTAGATTAGATGATTTAATCAATTTGCATTATTGAAACGATTTAAAAACAGTATTATTTACACTCTTTGCTCAGATGCTAAATGTGGCACTCTTAATTGCTTGAGTTTGAGCCAGATTTCTTCTTCATAAGAAATATTACTTTTGTTTGAATGTTTTTTACATGTTTATGAATATACATCTTCATTTGAATAAGCCTACTTATAATATAGGTTTTTTGTAAATACCCAATGAAGTTATTGTTAAGGGCATTTTGTAGGTAAAAATCTAAAAAGTAAGACATTTTTGTTATTCTATAAAAATGCACCTAACATTAATCTGTTTTTTTTTCCATTCATAGTAAAGACTGAACCTTTGATAATTGTCACTTATATATTGACTTGGTGAGCACCAACCCAAGTTTGGCACAAGGTCATTTATGCTCTTATCCTGGTTTTTTACATTCGGTGTTACCCTTCACCTAGATGAGCGGCTTAACGAGCTCCATCTGCCTGAGGTAGGTAAAGGTGAATGTAATGGTTGTGACTAGGATTTGAACTCACATAATACGATTTCAGAGCATTGGTAATTCAAAATTCCACAAAAACTCCTAAATTTAACTAAAAAAATTTTTCATTAATTGTTGTTGGGACTTACAGACCCTTATGACGTCTAGGATGGACTTATCGCAATGAGATTTTTTTGTTGTGTGAGGGGAGAAAATCGTGTTGAAGTGTTGCTATATATTTATGTTAGTATGTTTTGTTGCTGGTTCATGTTCATTGTTGCTCAATTGTTGCCAACAGTTTGGTGCTTGGAGGGGAGATAGTCGAATGCCGTGTTGCTCTCATTCTTGCTTGTTTGCTTGTCGACAGTTGAATTCAAACTGTTCTCTCTTATTGTTCAAATCTCGCGGTGAGAGAGAACTGTTGCCAAGCGACACAAGTGTTGTAAATGTCGTAAAAGACGTGTCTGCCACAGACTTGTCCAATCAGCTTTTAACCAGCAGACCCACTCAACAGAGAGCTTTTTCAGAAGTTGCAGAGCCGACTCACCATGGACTTTACTATCTCTTTTTCTATACCACTAACCCTCACTTGATATAAATGTTCTTCTTATTTCACCGAGTAGTCGTCTTCCTACTTTAACCACCTTCAGCCCTACAACATTAATAAAGTTTAATAAAAAAGTTACTGAGTTTTATTATAAACCTGATTTTTATGATGTTTTGATATGACGTTTAACATCAACTTGATGTTATTTTAATATCAGGTAAAAATCTAGTTTAAGGTTCAGTCGAACATGAATGGCAATGTTGTTATTTGGGAGAAATTAAAGAAAACAGTTTTGTTTTTTATGAATACAAAATAATTTCTTTTATTTTGATGACATTGATATTTTGATTAAAATAAAAAGAAAGTTAAAAAATAAAGCAAATGTTAAAAATGGAAATGAAACATTTTCCATAATCCAAAAAATTAGATTGTTTTAAGTTTTTTGTTTTTTGTATCAAAAACCAATTTCATGATCAAAATTTAAAGTAAATCACATTTTTGTTTTAAAATAAGAAGAAAAATGAATTAGATTTTCAATTTTCTTTAAGATTAAAAATAGTCCATTTTCAAACTTTAATTTAAAGTTTTTCCTAAAAATCCTTGAGTCTTTATTTAACACAATCCTTTTCTTTAATGTTGATTTAACTGAAAATTAATTGCAGCTTCTTTTTTTTTCTTATTGATTTTCTTTTCGATTCTTCAATTCAGCTAAAATTGCTGCATGCAATATCCACATAAATCCTGAATTAAGACTTTGCTTGAGTCACTTGAACAATTGTGATTGACAATTATACTGCATTAAATAACAAATGCATCACAACTGAAATATGCTTGTTTAATAATAAGAGCAACATTGATAAGATTAAAGTCTGTACTGAGAAGTTGGCTATGGATAAAAAAAAACCATGACAGGAATATCATTATCAACCCCATAAAGAAATAATGCTCTCTAAATATATACATATATATATATATATTATAACATCAACGTTACCTTGTCCCTGAAAACTTAATAGACAGGGTAGGAATAGCAAAATTTCAACATAAATAAAAGTGCCCTGATGAAGGACAATACCCGAAACGCGTTGGCACTAATACACATTCATGTTTTTTGTTT
>JAUZSX010226862.1:0-15695 GCA_034780655.1 Idiosepius hallami
CAGTCATTGTCCTTGACTGTTTTTTGACACATACTCTTTACCACATTGGATTTTATATATATATATATATATATATATATATAAATATATAAATATATATATATATATATAATGCATAAAACCTTTGTCTTTCTCCTAAATAGCAACCAGGTGTGTAATAAATGTATGAAACCGTTCCATTGTTTTACCTTAATTGGTTCAGACGATATTCTTGGTTCATAGATTCTTATCTTTCCATCTTTACAAACTGTGGCACATTGTTTTCCATCCGGACTCCAAGCCAATGTAAAGATCTACAATAAAAATAATAAAAGAATTTCTTTTAATCTTTCCAAAGTCAAACTCAGAATTAGGTTTTACAGAATTATACCAAACTTTTTTAGTTAAAAGCAAAGAAAATCATTTTAAAATAATGTCATGTAATTAGAGTCACTAGATTGACTTGATCGATTTTTGGGGGGTTTTAACGATATAAAATCAATCCAAATCCTTTATTTCTGAACAATTTATGTTTTTTTTCCAGGAAGGTAAAATCCTAAAATTTATTACAATAAAAGCAAAAAAAAAAAAAATATAAGAATTCATTGCTTAAATTAAGACTAATGACATTTCATCCCCCCCCAAAAAAAAAATTGTTTAGTCCAGATAAGAAATGCTCATCACTTTTTACATCATGCAAATAAAGGTGTATGCCTCCTTCCCCACTGAAATTTAAAAAAATTTTTTTGTTCAAAGTCTGATTTATACAAGAATCAGGATGTTAAAAAATCACGGTTGTTCCACTGAACTGGCAGGACTCATGTAATTTTCACGATTTTTTAAATATAACTTTCAGTATTTTAGTTTAAATTCATATTAAACTAACAATATAATTATTATAAAGTGTTGTATGATAATTAATTTGTAGGATCCGTGTAAATAACACGATTAATGATTTATAGCATTTTTAAATTCGTTTTATGCCAAGGTATAATTAAAACAATATGACACAGTCTTTGAAATTCAATTTATTTTAAATATTTAAGTTATTTCTGAAGTGTTTTAATTTAACAATTTCTAAGCAAAGATTTAACTCTTTACAACTAAATTGGATTTTCAAGTTGCCTTTCAAAGTTTTATATTTTCTTACCACAAATCCAAGTGAATCTCAAAGTCATGTTTAGGTATTTAAAAAAAAAAAATGTTTTTGGTGATTTTTGTTTCCTTCTCTTGATTTAAGAAGAACATAAATTTATGGAGATTTTTATTTATTGGTTAAAAAACAATTCTGTCTGGAAAAGGTTAACAAGTATAACTGTATTTGAAAATAGAATGAGTCTTTAAATTAGTCAAAGAGAGATTTAAATTTTCTATCTACACACACACACACACACACATCTATCGTTGGTGTCAAATGCAGAGATGACTCACTTGATTTGTATGTCCAGTCAATTCAATTACTTCTTCTTGTGTTGCCAAATTCCAAATTTTCACACTCATATCATACGAGGCAGATGCAAGAATATCTTTTGCAAGCGGATGGAAACGAACAAAATAAATTTTCTCTTGATGCCCTGGAATAACAAAAAGAAGAAAAACACCTTTGTAAAATACAATTACTCTCAGGGTTTTTTTTTCAAGGCCTTTTTACAACATTAATCTTATCAATCTACATACACTTATACATTCACAGAAAATTTCTAGTTCACCTTAGAAAGCTGTGTATGGGGTAACTGGATTGTTTATTCTCAAGTGGGTGTGGATTTTAATTCGTGCATGAAACTATTTTTATACATACATAAAAACAAGTCCAATTCCTTTTAAAAATATAGATACAAAAATCAATATATTTTGAAACTTTTTCTTGATAAGACTTTTCTTCTTGAAGTGTAAGAACTGAAATTCTAACTCAACAATAAACTTGACTTCAAAGGTTTTTAGGCCAAATCTAATAATTCTTTGTCTTTAATTCTTTTCAATCTTATTTTATTAATTAAAATCAAAATCAAAATAAAATGTATTAAAATGCAGGAAATTAGAGTTAGTAAATATCATTATTTCAATGCTTTTCTCGTTTATTCACCTGGATTTCTAGCTTCAGATCCTACAATGAAGACTTTTTAATCATTTATGAGTGGATTAAAAAACTTTATAAAAGTAAATCCTCCTTCGACTAATCCACGGAACTTTTTAATAATCATCCTATATTACACAAAAATAAAATTGAGGTTTTTTTGGTCTTATTTTACTCGTTCGATTTATAATCATTTTAACAAATGATTATCTCATAAAACTTTTAATGAAAAAAATTGTCTCATGTTTTTTTCCTCTCTTTATTTGTGTATATTTATCTTTTCTTATTTAAAACAAAAAAACAAACAAAATATTTACTTTTTGTAATAATTTAAAAGCTTATAACTAAAAATTTTCCTTCTAAACTTTTGAACTATCTGTAAAAATGGAAGAAAGTAATTCAACTGGCAAATAACAATATGAGGAAGGTAAAAAAAAATGGTACAAACCAATTAAAGAGAATTCTGGTTCAGTCAAAGATTCTGTCAAACCTTCTTCTGGAATATTCCAAACTCTTATTTTGGCATCATCACATGCTAAAATTTGATTTAAAAAAAAAAGAACATTCAAATTAAATTTCTGACACTCAAAAAGAATCACTTCAAAAAAGCCATAATCAGCATAATACTTTCTACCTAGACCACAACAAAATGATTATGTATATTCTTTAGTCAACATTACAAAACCAATACATTAACTTTCAGGTGTCTCTGACAGATGAGGCTTCTTAACTCAGGAGAATAACTCATCTAGGTGAAGGACAACACTGATTATAAAAAACCTAGAGTCTAACTTGGTTTGGTGTTCAACTGAGTAGTTATATCCTTAGCTTATATTACATGTTGTGCGTAAAATTGGTTTTACTCCAGGAAGGAACATATTAAAAGATAAGAACACTTGCAATTCCAATCAACAGTGATGTTTATAAAGTATAGCAATTATTCATGATATCATGGACTTACAAAGGAATAAAAAAAAATGATAAATTATTTTTTAGGCTGAGAGAGAGAGAGAAAAATGGTTGAGGCTATAAACATGAAATAAACATCAATGAATTTCATCGTCTGAGTCTTCATGTTCCATTCATCTTTTTAATCTTCAGATAAAGAAATAACTTTTCTCTTTTTCTTTTTCAATTTTCCCCTGAGATTTGTTTCTTTCTGATCACCAAATTCTTTAGTTTATAAAAATTAATTTAAGATCATTAAAAGAAAAAAAAAAGTAAGCAAACATAAAACTTTTGAGTTAAAATAGAAAAGTTGAACTCAACAGAGCCATTAGATTTGGACTTTAGATTTTAGACTCAGCAAAATTGAATTCAGATTTTAATTCAATTAAAAAAAATCTAAAAAACAAAACTTTTCTTTTTGTTTTAACTTACAGACAACTAATCTGCGGTCATTAAATGGATCCCAAACAAAGTCTGTGATATTGGCACCATTTTGAAGAGTTGGAATCCCTGTGTCTGGTAAACGACACGGTTCATTAAGCTGAAAAAAAAAGAAAAACAAAAATTTTAAAAAGCAACAAATGAATAGAATAAATAAAACTGCATTCATTTATTGTTGAAGGGTGACACCCCTGTTTGATTTAGATATGGACTTTCCCATGACGCCACTGCTACGTGACCCATTCCGACTACTAGAAGAGTCATTTTCTTATCATAACATTTATCAAAATCAGGTTTTTGTAGTTATGGAAGACCTTAAAAAATAAATTGAAATCCCTTTGATCTATTTAACAATTCTTAAAAATAATAACATTGATTTCACCCTTACCAAATAATTTTTATGTGTGTATAATAAAGCTCTTTCTATGAAGTCCTATTCAAAATATCCAACTTTTTCAAAATACAAATGAAAAACAAAAAATAAATAAATAACCAGAAAGAAGAAAACATTTTCTTCAAAACAAAAACATTTTTCTTATAATGTTCTATGCAGAAAAAATTCTCTACTTGCTTGATATTTGGTTATTATGTTAATAAGCTGTTAGGATTGTTCATTATTGAGCAATGATAGCATTGCTTGTTCTGCTGAATAAATCTTAACCAAATTTTCCAAGGGGAAGTAACCCTTGCAACAATACAGGTTATCTTCCATTTATTCCTGGGGCATTACAACTCCCCACCTCAAAACCCTTAAAAAGACAAAAAAGAAATACCGAAGAAGACCAACACGTAAAAATAGGAATGAAAAGTTAAAAAAAGCCCAATTCTTCCGAATATTTTCTAAATTCACTCTGACCCACCATAAAGGGGGAAAATAAATACTTAAGAGAGAACTTGACTCAATAAAAAAGAAAAAGGCAATTTCTTTGGTCTTAAATAACCAAACAGCAATTGATAGGCCAATAAACAGATCAACCAATTATCAAAATAGCTTTTTCTTAATAAATTTCTAGTTTAAAAATCACCCTAAACTTACCTCAATAATTCCAATGCACCCACCAGCGCTACTCAGTGGGACGGCCCCACAAGTTCTGTTTGCATGAAACATGTCACTTTCTCCAGGAATATTCTTTGATAAATTCCTCAAGTTTTCAATGTTTTTCTTCAATGGAGTGCCTTTCAAATGTTTGAATTTATGTAGTTTTATGTCTGAAGAGAAGAAGAAAAATACATTGAACAATGGAAAGAAGAAGAAGAAAAAGATTGCAACAAATTTGAAAGGTAATTTTTTATTTTTATTTTCTTTTTTTAAAGAAAAATTTTAAAAAAATGGATTTTCTTTCTTTTTTATTATTTAATCCTGACACAGGCCAAACACAACACTTGCTGTTTTAGAACAACATTTTTAAGTTGAGCCAAAGTGACAACAAGTCTTCTCATGATCAGCAGAAGCTGCTCTATCTTAATCAAAGACTTTGTGGTACCACTTCTAGGCTTGGCCTAGTGGGAAGGTAATCTGACTTTGGAATCATACTACGCAAGTTCGTATCCCAGTCGTTCTATTTGCATTCATAATTGTACTAATACGCTTGGGAAAGGTATGAATGGCTATGGATTACATAGTGCACATTGTCATGTTAAAAGAACTACATGTGAACAAAAAAAACATTTATCAAACAAATTATTGTTCTCGACATTAAATGACCTAAAAAGGTTGACGTGCTGTAAAACAAAACCAAATTTCAATTCTAAAAAATTTCAAGAAAAAATCATTCAATTATTCTTCGCATTTTCTTTCGACTTCAAAATCAAAATTTCTCACAAAAATAAAGATAAAAAAAAAAACGAAATTTGTTTTGAGGATTTTTTATAAGAGGGAAAATTGAACTTACTTGAGAATCTAGAGGGTGAGCCTAAAGTCTTTTTGACTGGGGGATCACAAGTCCCCAAGGGATCACTCAGCTTGGACTCAGCCTGAAAGAAACACAAAGAAATTGGAAATTCAATTTTAAGAAGAAAAAAAAATTTATTTTTATTTTAAAAATAATTGATTTTTAATTTGAAGTGCAATTTAAGCACTAGAAAAATATTGGTTTTTATAATTACTGTCAATTGAAAAGGAAAGTTTTTATATTCTCTCGGAAAGGTCACTAGAATGATATGTATATAGACACAATTGAAGGAATTTCTATCTAAATACTATCTCTAATATAAATATATATCAGAAAGTCCACATTTCTTTATTATATTTGTCATATATATATATTATTTATATATATATTTAATCAAATTAAATTTTCAAAATTAATTGAAATAAAAGGTTTGAAATGACGAAAAATAAATGTTGAATTATTTATTCTATTTTAATGAATGAAAGTCACTGAAATGAATAAGAATTGCTATGTTTATTTTTTCTTTTTTTAAATTATTTTACTAAGATTTTTAAGTCATTCTTTTTTAAGGCTTGGGCAATGAGCTTGGCTAGTTTGATAATAAAATCAATTTCTTTAAAAAAAAAAAAAGTTAAAAAAAGGTTTCCCCCCTCCGCTCCGTAAAATGAGAAAAAAAAAAAAAGAATTTTACCTTTGGTTCTCTAATCACAATTGAATCGACTGAACTTCCCAATTCTTCAGTCGATCCATTAAGCACTTCATCGACTGACGATGAAGACGACATCTGCATCCTTTCAACTTTTTCTTCTTTTTCTTTTTCATTATTTTCTTCAACTTCTTCAATACTTTCCTCATCTTCTTTCTTTTCTTCTTCCTCTTTTTCAAATTCTGCTTTTTCTTTCTCTTCATCTGAAACATCCACACAATTTGCTGCTGCTTCTTCTTTTTCTCCTCCTTCTTGGTTTATGACCAACGCAGTCGCTGTATCTTGTTCTTTCTCTTCCTGTTCACGAAGTTTATCCACCTCGTCAGCCACTCCTTTTATCTCTTCTTCTTCTTCTTCTTCCAAAACCTCCACCCCATCATCTTCTTCTTCCTCATCCTCTTTTCCCTCCTCCTCCTCCTTCTCTTTTATTGTCTTGTCCATCTTCTCATCTTCCTTCTCCAATTCTTCATCCTGTTTGCAACTCGCATTCTCGTTGATCTTATTGTCGATGATATTCACGTCATTGCCGTCGACCCCTTCCTTCGTTACCTCCTCTTTCTTTGCACGATTGTCCCGCTCGTCCTTAAAAGATTTGGTCGTTGGAGTTCGGCTGCGTTCCACGGCAGCATTTAGGCTCTCAATCTTCTGCATGATGTTGCTGCTGGCTCGACGCTGGCTCTTGGGGGTCAGGGGCGTCTCCGACGTCTTGTTCTCAGTCGACGAGTCAACAACGTCCTTCCTGGTCGGCACTGGACTGTTGTCCTCATTCTGAGTATCATTTAAATGATGAGCTCTCACTTTTAAGGGCACTCGTTTGGCAGGGTTCAGGCACATGGTAACTAACTGGTTTAGAAAAGAAAAAATGTTTTAATCATTCAACAATTTCGTATCTTCATTCAAAAGCTCAAATTCTTAAATACAAAAAATATAAAAATCTCAGAATTTACTTCAATGAATTGGAAAAAAAGTCTTGTCTCATTTATGAATCATTTAGACTGGGATTTCCCAACCAGGGGTGCTTATACCCCCAAGGGGTGCAAAGCATCATTTCAGGGGTGGGGGGGAGATGGTTTTTCAATTTTTCTGTCTTTTATTAAGATTATTATCCATAAGTCATTACATGTACAATAAGGGGGCATGAGAACATATTAAAATATGGACATCAGAAAGGGTGAGGAGAACCCTTGATCTAGACAATAAAAATGGTATTTTTGAATAAGACAGTAAAGTGATAGACTGTCATTTTAAGCCCACAAAAAATTTGGTTTCAAACAAAGAACATTGATGTTGTGAATTGATTAAAATGTTATCAGGCCAAAAGCCATTGGTCTGATGACTGTTTAGCTGAGAATCTGATTATCACCTAAGGTTGTTCACTCTGTCTATGCTTATCTACTATGTATATATATATATATATATAAGAGAGAGAGAGAGAGAGAGAGAGAGAGATAGATAGATAGATATAAAAAGTTTGTTTAATTCAATGATAATAACAAACTTTATAACAAATACAAAAGCAATCCCATTTTAGAAACCAAGATTATCCAAAAGAAAGTTGGATGCCTTCAAAATTGAAACAATTAAAAATATTATTTTTAAACCAAAAACTTTTTTCTAAATTAAAAGATTTTTTGTTTTGTTTTTTAAATGCAATTTGATTTTATTTTAAAAAATTTTCATGAATTAAATGTTTTGTTGTGATGGTCTTTAGAATAGAATTGTTGTTTACTTACTGGTTTGTTGTGTCCAGCAAACCATTCAGGAGCCTGCATGGCTGGTGTCCCATTCGACACATCAGGGAAAATATCAGCATGATAATCACGATATGACTGAAAATAAAAATATATCATTTTTGATTAAAAAACAAAATACAAAATTTCTTGATTTATAATCAAGGATTTGAATTTAGACTATCCTCCCAGTCCTCACCCTAGGGGGTAATCTTGTTGTTATCATTACATTGTTTTCAATGATACAAGTTGTACCAGTTAATCCATAGCTGGAGGGAATATAATGATTCATACCTTTCCCAAGAGTATGAAAGTAAACCTAAAAAGAATTAATGATGTGAGAAGGTATTTGTCTTCCATTTTGATGCAGTTCCATGAAAAAGAAAACTCACTTTTCTGGGTACAACGTAAGGCGTAGGGATGATAGAATTCTTGGTAAGTAAAATCATTCGATTAATTTCTCCTTTCATCACATCCAAAGCTCTTTTAGGCACCATCGCAGCACCTTTAATTTGTTCCGTACGATCATTCGCAGCTGACAATTTAAAAAAACAGAAAAAGAAAAATTTTAAAATGGTAGAATTTTTGTTTTGTTTTGGTTTTTTTTCGGATTGAGTTTCTTTAAGCAAAGAAAAAAATAATATATTATTTTTATTGATTCTAAAACAAAAGATATTGTTTAAAAAAAAAAAAAAGGCAAAATTCAAATCATAAAAAGGAGATTTATTCAGTTTGGTTTAAACATTATGTGTGTGTGTGTGTTTATATAAAGAAGTTCTTAACCCAGGTTTCACCTTCTACATCATCAGGGAAACATCATTGTGTGATTGGGAATTATTAATATATGGTGTGTGTGTCTGTGTGTGAGAGAGAGAGATTATATATATATATATATATATATATATAGTTAGAGATAGAGACAGACAGACAGACAGACAGACAGAGAGATTAATGCGCACAAAATCACTGTGTCATGGTTTCAATTTCTGATAAATCAAAAATATGAACTAAAAATATAAAAATAATTCTTGTATAACAAAAGGAAAGATCAGAAAGAAAAAAAACAAATTTGAATAATAAAAAAAAAATAAATAAAAAATGATTTTTTTTTCTGTTTTTTTTCTCTTAAAAAAAAAACTTCTTTCTTTTCTTGACAAGTCTTTATTTTCATTTAAAAAAAAAAATAATGTTGTCACACGAAAAACAAGATTTTTTTCTTTTAATTTCTTTTTCCTTTTCTAAAGATTCATTCAAAAATTTTCCCAAATAAAACAGGAAACATTTATGATTTAAAAAAAAGAAAAGAAAAACCTTTAATAGATTCAGAAAATGAAATATAATCAAGACCAGAAAGAAGTCCAATCCATGAGATCAACATTCTATAAGTACTGGGTATCCTAAAATAAAGTTTACATGTTGTACGTCTAATTTTCAAACTATTGTCCTCATCTTTATCAGTTTTACCTTCCTCGGCTGATTAACTCTTTGGCCTTCTCCTGGTGATCGAACTTGGAACTTTCATGTCATCATTGGGAATCTTCACAGAATTTTGAACTTAACCCTTTATTCAAACCACAGGGGTAGCCTGCTCTTGCTTTGTTAGCCATGTCTGAGTGGGGGTGTTATGCCTTGGAAATGTATTCTTAGGAATTATTGCCCATGGGTAGGGTTGAAACCTTTGCCTCCAGATAAGGCCAACTTAGAACTGCAGGAAGTCAACACTTTTATCTGATGCATCATGGGAAATATAAATCAAGTGTCATTCCAAGGATTCCTTTAAGTTCAAAGTTCACTTCTTTCAATCATTATTTGTTGTTTATTGGTTTTAATTATAAAACAAGATGCAAAATAATCAGCAAAAGATTTTTTTAAAGATTTATTTTTTTTAACTAAAAAAAACAATAAAACTCTTCTTAATTAAAACCTTAACCTTTTCCCCAATTCATCTGCTTCACTTTAACTGTTCAAACTGAAATCTGTTTGACTCTAGACTCAACTCATAAAAGATGCTCATTCAAATATGAAACGTCATTGCAATCGAGTTTCAAACAAATTCTTTGCTTTTTTAATTCTCAATATCAATTTTCTCAAACAAATTGATCTTTGATTTGGGTGTTTTTTTTTCATAAAATATTGTTTTATTTATTTTATTTGAAGTTGTTTTTTCTTTCCCCACTGAAAGCATTTTAATAACATTTAAAAATGATTGGTTAAATAAGAATGCTGCGGCTGATGCTTACCTTCAGTGACGTATGGTGCTCTATCAATGTGTTCCCAGAATCGAAGAGTGTTATCACCCTGAAAAATTAAACAAAAAGGAAAAACAATTCATTTTAGAAGATTTACATTAACCAAAGCTTTATGAATGAAAGTGGGGCAGTGACTGTGGAGCATTGGTAAAAAGCTTGGATTCTGGAATCGTAGTAAGCGAGTTCAAATCACAGTCAAAACCATTGCGTTTATTTTCAGCTGCCTCGGACAGATGGGGCTCAAATAACTTGGGAGAGCAGTTCATCTAGGTGAAGGGTAACACCGACTATAAAAAGCCAAGGTAAGAGCACGTAAAAATGACCTTGTGCAAAACTTGGGTTGGTGTTCACCAAGTAAATATATATGAAATTGAAACAAGAAAAAAGAAATCAAAGGTTCATTATGAAATAGTAATTTCAACTGATATTTTAATCTATAATATCTTCAGACTGTTACAAGATAGATTGATAGATACATAGATAGGGCTTCATAAAGACATTTAATCACTTGGTTGCAATGCTGACTCTTCCAAAGATAGAAATATTAGTCTTTTTAACTTAGTAGATAAAAAAGATTAACAAAATAATTACAAAGCATTTAATGATTGCAATTAAAAAGAATACATTGAACAATTTTGTACAACTATTGGATCAATCGACTATTGATCTGTTTTATTTATTTATATTAATTCATGTAAATACTTCTAAATAAGAATGGAGTTAGACAATTTGATTTGTTGATCAGAAACTATAAAAATGTTTTATATGACATTAAAATATATTTTAAGTAAAACCCAAGTCATAATTCTTCTAAGAATTTGTGTGCAATTGAATAATAATTATTCATTAAATAATATTACAGTTATGTAAAATATATTCTTCATTAATAACAAACATTAAGCAATAAAAGGTAATGAATAATATTTATTTAATCTTAACTAACAATAAGCAATGTTACTGCCAAATTTTATTATTCAATTGTCCCAAACTATTATTTTCCAAGACTTTCTGTCATTGATCTGCAAAACTATTAAATTTGGTGAAAGTAACATTTAGCCCTCAACTTCATCAAACAAACTTTTGGGACAACCTTATAGCATATTCATGCTTTCTAAAAAAAATAGCTCTTGCTAACCAAAGCTATCATAACTAACAGCATTTTAGTGCCTTATTTATGTATTAATAAACATTTCTACAGGCTTTTATTCTTAAATATTCACTATTTTGAGTTAAGACATTTCTTTTAGGATATTTAATGCTGGATCTTTTGTTTTGTAAGAATTATTTGAAACTAATTGATTCATCACAAAGATTTTTAGTAGAAATAAACAAAAATTGTAAATTCTTCTTGCATACAAAATAATAAATCAAGTTTTAGAGTTGGTTTGGTTTTATTAGACTGCATTCATTAATGTTAATGAATGCAGGATGAATGTCCAGGATTATATGTTATTTGGAACTTCTGTATCAACATAAGTTAGATTGTTATTCATAAATGCAGGCTTGGATTATAATTATAAAAAAAAACAATAATAAAATTGATTTAAAGTCGATAAAAAAAAGGAATTTCAAATCCATAAATGAATCAAAATGTTTTAGAATCAAATAAAAAATCAATTTAAATATTTCATCTTTTTTCAACAAAACTTTTCAATAAAATATTAAATTTTGATTTTATTCAAATTTAAATTCCTTAAATAAAATTTGGTAAAAATGAAAATCATTCCAACTTACCTTTCCAATCAAAAACAACATATTTGTGTCAGCATCAAACAATGGAATTAAAATGCTGAAAATAAGAATAATTATTAGATTAATAATAAAAATATTAATTAATAATAAAAATAATGATTTTAAGTCTGCTTTTGGTTTTTTTTTTTTCATAGATTGGCTTATGGGCATCGTTTTGAATAAGTTTGGCAAAGAAACAGAAATATAATTTATTGAAAATATTTTGCTATTTTTAATGAAAAAATAAATCATTATTCATTGAAACAAAACCATTTTTTTGTCTTTTAATCCACACAAGGAAAATCAAGTTTTTTTTATACAAAAAAGGGAACTGAAATTATCTACCATAATTTGATCATAAAAGTTAGGCTAAAAAAGGTATAAATGATTTGGCCACTCACCCAGGTGATGTATCCAAAGATTGTGTACTGAGTGGACTGGCAGTGTTTTTTAGATCCCAAACTGAAATTTGTCTCTGTCTCATCTGAAAAAAAAAATTTTTTTTTAATCCTTGAGATTATAATCAATTCTTCAAGCATCATTTAGACTATTGTCCTCATCTTTATTATTCTTTGTCTCACTACATTTTGAAAATTACAGAGAATAATAAGTGCAAATAATGGTTGTAGAAAGAAAAAAATAATCTAGAATTTTTTTTTCAAAATCATTGATTTTTTTTTTTCAAAAGTTTTCAGGATTTAAAAACAAAAGCATTTATTTTCCTTGTTTTATTTCTTTTTTCTTTTCATTGATAAAAAATTTCAAAAATATTTTTATTTTAGAAACACATCATTAACAATTTGAGAAAATGATGTCACAAATCTAAAGAACAATTGATTGAATTCAAGCAATTAAAATGGAGCAACAATTTAGTTTTCTCTTTGAAAAGCTCTTATACATCAGAATTTACAGAATTATCTCCCTTCGATAATATTGCAACTAAATATTGACACATAAATATGGGAAAATCAAATTTTACATCTAAAATTTAAAAAACAAAGGTAAAAAAGTTTTCTTTATTTTCAATCTTATGCGATGATTGTAAAAGGTTTTTTTTTATCTAAAATATTTCTGACATTTAAATGTCTTATTATAATTATTATAACTATTATAATAATTATAATAAACCTTTAAACTGATCTCTTTCATTCTTATTGTCCAATAAAAATGTAGGTTTTAATTGTAATTTTTGTAAAAATTCTTTCTTGTTCCATGAATTAATTTTTGATTATTTCTTCTAGAAAGATCTTGTTTATTATTTTTTTAGTTAGTATCAAAAGATTGGGAATAAAAAATACTTTTTTAATCAATAAAAATGAACAGCAAAATAATTTGTCATTCTATCTACAATAGAACAAGTAAAGCATGCATGGTCCCCTGGAAGTGCACATGAAATTGAGCACAAGAAAAAGACGTACATAATGATATTTTGGGCAGAAATGTTAAATAGCCCCCAAAAGGGGTGTTTTTAGTCCCAAAAAAGCCCCAAGGGACATTAATCAGAATTTTGTCACATTCTGAATTATAAATACTGAATTTATATTTGGGACAATTCTCTCCACATTTTAGCAAAGTTTCAGAAAAATCTAATGAATGGATCAAAAGTTCTGAGGTTAAAAGTGTCCTTTTTGGCCCTTTTCGGGTGTTTTTGATCTATTTTAGGTCCCTGGGGACACAACAAGAATTTTTATTACAAAAATTTTTTTTAATATTCACAACTAGATATAAAAATACAAGTTGTGGCAAAATTTTTTTTGTCAATCGTCCGTGCAGTCGGATGGACGGACGCATGCAACTGAAAACAATGGTCCCTCTCCGATAAATCGTGCATCTAAAAAAGAAGTGGGGCTGATCAGGATATTAAAAAAAAAAAACGATATAAAATTACTTACAGCATCAAAGCCAGTAGAAATAATCATATTTTTATTTCCCAACCAAGCCACACGGGACTCCTTTTGACCTATGTGCCCATTCATTTCCTGAAAAAAGATTTAAATTTTAAAAAACAAAAGATTAAAAATACTTTTCTTTAAGACAAACATTTTAAATTATATCATAAATTCACTTATCAAAAAAGAATTTAAAAAAATACTTTTTGGCATAAAGGTTGATATGCCTTTAAACAGATGAAATCAATTCAATAATAAAAGCTTGAAATTTCCATGTCATCAGTCACAGCCAAAAAAGGACACAATGTTCCTAAGATTTGTGGCTTTGGAACAAAGTTATTGGTTTAACTTTAAAAAGCCAACCATTGTGTATTTTTAAGTAAAAAACAAATATTGTATTAATATTTATGCAGATTTCATTAAAGAGAATTTTTCTTTCTATTTTCTCTTGTTTTCTTATAAGAGTTTTTGTTTGTGGGTCAAGTATTTTTATGTAGTCCCCTAATTCCTTTCTGAACATTTTTGGACCTCCTGAATCAGTGGGGGGGAGGGTATTAACCCTTTTGGTTGTGTGTTTCTAATTGTGAAGCTGTTGAGTGATGATTTATCATTTTTTTATCTACTTTCCTCACATTTATGGGACTTTTTTTTCTTTCTTCATATCAAAAGGATTTCAAGGCTAAAATCAAATGCCATTTTTTTTACATGTTGGATTTTTAATAAAAAGGGTTTTTAAGATTCTATGTTTGCATTGATTGCATTTTTAGATTATTTTGATTTTTCTTTGTATTTGATTGGGGTTGTTTTTTTTTTGAGGGATTGCTCTTCTGTTTTTTGGTGGGCTCTTAGTCTTATTTAGGTGAGCTCTTAGTCTTATTTTGGTGGGCTGTTAGTAGTAATACGGTTCATTTAATATATATATATATATATATATATATCCAGTATTCGTCATAAAAGAAAAAGATATTTTTCAAAACAAAAAACAAGATTCAAATTATTTTTTTTTTAAATTGTTAAATTAACTGGTTCTATTTTTTTTTTTTACATTCTCAAAAGGCTGCCCCTCCCCAAATCTGACATAGGTCTTTGAGCCAGGGATAACAGCTGAATGTTTTATGTTTATTGTACAGTTTTATTAATACTAATTTAAAAAAAAAAAGATTCTAAGAAAACTTGTCTTATTTTTTGGCAAAATATTTTGTCTTTTGTTTCAAAATACAATTTGAAGAAAGACAAAATTATTGTCAGTTAAAAGTGAAATAAAATAATTATGTCCAAAAAGACTTTGAATGTACAAAGGTTATCATAAGATAAAATGATAAAAAACACTTACTTATCAAATCCAGTCACTGAAAGATATTTTCCATTTAACACCCAAACAATACGGGCTCCTCGGCTCCCAGGGGGGCCATTGCCTTCCTAAAAAAAATTAAGTTTTTAAGAAAATTACTTTTTATATTTTGTCATCTTAAATGTTATTAATTTTTTTTAAAATAAATTGAATTGAATATTTCATCTGTTGTTTAATATCATTTGTTGGTGTGTGTGTGTGTGTGTATATATATATATATATATATATATATATATAATGGTAATAATCCACATATACTTCTTATCCAAAAGGCTGTGTTCTATTATTTTCCCTATGCTTGTTATTATCTTTGTATTTTACCACTCTTCCTCCTTTTCTGACAGAAATTACGTCCTACAACAAGGCACAAAAAAGACCATTACTTTAATAATGAAGTTATAACTCCAATATCTGACTATTACCGCTAATACATCATACAGCCTTATAAAACCTTTGATTTAATATCTATAATCCTATGATGCTTCAGAAGAAATACAATTTATTATTATTATTCTATAGAAAATTGTTGCGTATGTTTATAGTTAGAGTGCTCAGTATCAGTGATAGAGCATGAGTAGTTGATCAACATAGACACAGTCAATGGCCTTGACTGTTTTTTGACACATACTCTTTACAACATTGGATTTTATATATATATATATATATATATATATATAAATATATAAATATATATATATATATATA